>JAVQJF010107811.1:0-23181 GCA_036023855.1 Gadopsis marmoratus
TCTCTCCGTCCCGTCGCTCACCGTCACACACACACACACACACACACACACACACACACGCCAGAGTCAAGCCAGACAGAATAAAACCAGGCTATTTCGACTGTGATTTTCAAAATAAAATCCGTAATGTGACCATATTCTGTGTCAAACATTTGAATAAAGATTAAATATTAAAGTAAGATGGAGGTAAATGGAAAAGGTTTTCATCCAAAAGCCTATATCGTCATACATATCCTAAAATATCGATGTTTAAGGCTCAATGTGAATCCGCAAAATACACAAGTGAAGTTACTTTGGAACGAGGTTTGTAAGACATATGGTAAGGTTTTATTTTATGGATCAGTCATTTTCCAATCATTTCCTGGGGAAGTTTCCTGGAAAGGGAAACAGGTTTTTGCTAGAAAGAATCACTTTGTTTAAAACCAAGAAAGAAATTGATTCATCATTTGCATGTTATTGGAAACTTTCTTCAACATACGTTAGATTGCTTATTTGTATGCTGACAAATTCATTTTTTTCATGTTCAACTGCCCTGCTGACACTGTAAAAGCGTCAATAAGGATAAGCTCGCAATTCATTGTAATTAATTAATTGGAGGAGTCCCTATTTTGCCTATATTTCAATTAGATTAGATTTTGACTTTATTGCCATTTGACACAATGCAAGTACTGAGACAATGAAATGCAGTTAAACATATATAACCAGAAGTGCAACAACAGTAAAGTGCAAAGTAATGTTCATATTTATAGAGGTAATAAATAGAATAAACAGTGAGGGTTAGCTATGAATACAATTAGATATATACAGTGTGAAGGTATAAGTACAAGTAATGGTAGTTGTGAGACAGCAGCCTACCACAATCTACCACAAGTTCCTTCCAGGAAACATCTATTGCTTTTATGCATTTATTTTGAAAAGCACGTCACCCAGCCTCCTATGTGATTCCGTTTAAACGGCCTCTCTCTCTCTCTCTCTCTCTCTCTCTCTCTCTCTCTCTGCGGGGCCCCAGAGGAAAGCTCTGGAGCCATTGGTTGATTCCCGCCATCATGTGCCAGTCTAGACACTTTGGCGGCTGGGAGCCGCACTGATTGTTGCGCAAACACGGTTTCAAGTTTCTTAACTCTTAAAGACGCAACATCCTGCTCTGCTCTCAAACTGGAAACGTCCTGCAGCATGGTGCTCACAGGGAAAATCTCACATTCATCGTGGCTGAATAGATAGATAGAAAACAGATAACACAAATAAAAAACAATAAATGCCTCCATGGTTATATAATTATAGATAAAACCCACCAAACTTAATATTATTATTAATCATAATAAATCACCCAAATAATTATTAATTATCCCGATGTATCATTACTGTTATTTACTGCCATCAAATAATTATGCAGGGATAAAAAGGTGAATACAGCACTTTTTACGTGTAGTTTAAGGGCCACCTCATTTTTTGAGGACGTAAATGTGCAGGAACTGAGCGTCTTGGTCGGTCCAGACTGTGACATAAAGGATTTAACTGTAACTCCCTGCTGCTTGTGGGACTCAAATGGAGTGTAAAGTATTGCTCTAGTTTTGATTTTAGAAAAGAGCATCAGTTCATATTTATGTACTCCTACAATATCAATTTATATGGTGTGAAGTAAATTGTTTTTCCCTATTTTCATCAGTGGCTGAAGTTTTCAGATCTTTTAATCAAGTAAAACCATCCATAAAAGTACTAATTGTGCAAAATGGCCCTTTCAAACTGACATTGATGATATTCATATTGATGCATTAACCTTCAGCAGCATTTTTAATGTTGTTTAATGTATATACTGTTTAATAGTTTAACCTATAGCAGTAATATTTCATATTTCATAATCTGATCATATTTTTGAAATGTAATATCTTGATTTCTAATTATAAGTATATACCAACATTTTAAAATACATGTAAACATGAAGTAGCACGATGAGATGTAATGGAGTAGAAGTACAAAGTAGAATTCAATGGAAATACTCAAAACTGTATACTTTATTGTTATTTTTATATTACTGAATCTTTAGCTTTATATTTAAATGCACTTATACTTTCAATTGAATCTCAAATACTGTGAAAACCTTGGTGCTACTTTTTCTATTTTCCCTTTGAGATGGTATTCATTAACTGTCCTGTGTGACCAGAGGTGTAAAGTAACTAAGTATTGTGCGTTTACTCCAGCATGCAAGCACTTTGTGAAGGACTCTACTTTGTGAAACAATTTTTCTTCACAGTGTATTTCAGTCAATCTGTGTTTTTATACTGTACTGCATCATAGTCACTGTGTCATAGAGTTACTAGCTTCTTTGCAGAGGCAATTACATAACCATTTACGTAAACACACTGACTATATAGATCATAACTGTACAACATTAAAATATTCATTAGTGAATACATCAATAACAAGACATTTTTAGTGTTATTATTCATCACAATGAGTACTTCTAATTGTCATTCCAAACACATTTGCCTGCAAATACATCTTTATTTTTAAAGACTTTGGCACTAAAGGTGCATTAAACATTACAGTATTACTTTGATATAAGAGTCATGATAAAGGATAAGTCAATACAGGTACACTACTGCAATGCACTGCTGAATGTTAAGTCCTGGCTCAGGAGGTAGAGTGGGTCATCCACTGCTCACAGAGTTGGTGGTTCAATCCTCTGGCTACTCCTGTCTGCATGTTGATGTGTCCTTGCGCAAGACACTGAACTGATATCAGTGTATGTGTGTGTGAATGAGAGGCAAATTGTAAAGTGCTTTGCATAAATGTTATTTACCATTTACAGCTGAGTTAAGTAACAAACTCTAACTGCCAAAATTGTGAGTGCACACGCAGTTGAGTGGAGGGACCTAAAGAGCACAGGGGGCAGGGGGGTAAACAGGGGGTTAGGGTATCCCCCAGTGGCATCATGCCAGTCCTCCCACTGCTCGTCTCTGTGCCAAAATGACTGCCTCCACCACTGCTCGAGGCTGGCATTTTAACAACTCTACAAGCGTTGTTTTGGCCGTAGGATTAGCACAGCCTTCCTGGTGGGTAACCGTTCACACCTCATATCAGAGGAGTTAACCCTGTCCAGTTACGTGTGCTGGACCAGGACCAGTGTACCCAAACTCTACCAGAGTATGCGAGGGACGAAAGGGCTGGCTGACGAAGTAGGTGTCAGGTTACAATGACAGAAGGAGAGAGCGGAGGAAGAAGAGGAGAGCACTGTGTGTGTGTGGACGCAGAAGCTGCACTGGGCACCTGTTCAAAAAGCGTTCCCCTGTGTAACTCAATCAGATGCAGAGATGCAGAGAGGAAAGAGAGAAGTGTTTTGGAAGAGCTTTGTCCACAGTCGAATGTTTCAGTGGCCACATGAGCACCACTGGGACTCACAGCCATGGGTGATTTATTGGTCTTTAAAAAAACCCATAACCATATGTGTAAAGAAGATCACAGACTCTTGAGATGTTCAGGAGCACTGGCCCTCCAACATCAGGTGACATCATCCACTGTCAACACGGGTGTTGTTTTCTAAATATTATTGTTTACGGTAACTCAAAATGAACAGAAAAGGTCAGATGAGGGTTATTACCTCGGCTGAGTCAAACACATAAATCAAAGTGGGTGTAACATACATTCCGAGTAGTCAACACTCAGTTACACTGCAAGTTGTCAAAGTGAAAACACAGCAGGTTTATTACCGCATCAGGTGTGGCATTTCTGCAATACTAATATTAATACTAGTTATAACTTTCTATGTATTACCTAGAAGCACAGTCAGTCATGCCAAGATGTTGCAGTCAAGGAAATGCATCAAAATTGTTGGAAAAATTCAAAACAATTAAACCAACTTTGGGATCTGCTTTTTGTCATGTCGCCTTATGTTTAAACAAAGCACATATATGTGATATAAATTCAACTGGAAACAGCAACAATGGCATCAAAAGGCCCAACCCAAAGTCCAACCAAGTTATAATTAATGTGAGTCAGACAGGACACCATTAAAAACCTGAGCAATAGTCCCTCCCTATCAAATATCACGCCTCTGGCACATCTGGAATGCATTCATGGACAAATACAGTTCCCATAGTGTACAATATAATAATCTTTGGTACTGTTATAATATGTTTTTCATATTTCTATATGACTCGGCATCTGATTGGATATGCAACTGCAATTATGTTGGAAGCAATGACAATAAATAGTCAGGGAACTGTTGACACTGCATAACTAAAAATCAAGGAGGACAAACGTCCAGCTGACCGGAGAGAATCTGGTTATTGGACCCTTGACAAAAAGGCAATAGTCTGTGTAGCCACACCATCATTGAATTACATGTTCACTTATTATTACTGTACTGTGTGCATTGATTCCCTAAACAGACATAGAAGATAAATAGTGGAAGGAGAATAGAAGAAGACAAGAAGCATAGCTTTTATTTGAAGTTTTATCAGAGATTTTAGAGACGGATTATTCAAAGCCTGGACTAGCAAAACCAATATTTGATGCATGAATAAAGACCAGATAGAAAATGTATTTCAGGTATAATTTGGGCGAACTGACCCTTTAACAATATCTGGCAGTCCAACAATTGCTATCGATGCCATGTAAAAGCATCCTGGTTGCGTGTGTGTTGGTGATAAGGTGTGTGTGTGTTGTGAGTGTGGGAAGAGGGTGGTGTTCGTGTATAAAGGTTGGTGGGAGAGTAGACAGGGTGTCCGGAACCAAACCACCTCCCAAAATAAACGCAGACGTCCCTGCGTCTCTGTGTCTGTCCAGTGCCAGACCCGCGGGCTCCCACAGCTCCTGCAGCAGCAGAGAGGAGTCTGGGGCCAGGCGGCCCGTCACAGGAACAACATGTCATCAGCTTCATCGCTCCCCTAATGGCTCTGCTCTAGAACAGAGACATGGCAGACAGTGTATTGCCCCACCAAGGCGGCAGTTTACTCTGCACACACACAAACACACACACACACACACACACGTGCGTACATAAACATTCATGCACACGTAAACACTCCTGCTGCCCACTCCCAGCCACTTACAGGCCAGCACTAAAGAGACTAGGAGGCCTCCTTATGAAAACATGCAGGGGTGCTGCAGATAATGTCTAGCCAGACCTCAGGCTGCCCTCTTAATCTGAGGTCCGTAGGAATCTCGGCCAAGGGTCAGTAACATTAGCCAGCTAAAATATATATCTGTTTGGAGCTGATCCCGAATTAAAGGAACATTTCAACATTTTGAGAAATAGTTTACACTTATTTGCTTTGATTATTATTATTATTATTATTATTATTCGATTGACTAAACTAAAGCCAGCAGCCAGTTAGCTTAGCATGAACACTAGAAATGGGAAACAGCTAGCCTGGCTCTGTCGGATGGTGAAAAAAAAAACATTAAACAAATACCAGCACCTCTAAAGCTCTAATCAATTTGATTGATGATAATTAGTGAGTTTTAGAAGTGCTGCTAAGCAGATTTTGCTACAGTTGGACAGTTTCCGGTATTTATGCTAAGCTAACCGGCTGCTGGCTGTAGCTTCATATTTAACAAACAGCTCGAACTCTCTGCAAGAATGTCTAACCATTCCTTTAAATATTAAGTTACTACTGCCTTCTGCAGGTTAACTTAGCTTAGCATAAAGACTGGAAACAGAGGGAAGCAGCTAGCCTGACTCCGTCCAAACATAAACAAAAATTATCTGGTATGCTTACGCACACAAAACCCAAAATTAATTAATTAATTGTGGGACAGAACCAGGCTATTTTTTCCCCTGTTTCCAGCCTTTATGCTAAGCAAAGCTAACCAACTGCTGGTTGTAGCTCTATATGTAGCATACAGACATCAAAGTGGTATCGATCTTCTCATCTAACTCTCAGCAGGAACCTCACACCAAGACAGTGAAAGAAGTCAAGAAGCCGCCTGTATTGCTTTCCTTGTTAACAGTTCTCTCAGTTCAGCACACACCCATCCCCGACTGCTGGACTTCTGGCACCAGAGAGGGCGTAATCAAGCCTCGGTCTGCCCTCTTACTCACAGTTCAGCTCTAATGCTCCACCATCTCTTTGAATCTGCACTCAGCTACCCTTTCAATGAATTTCCATGCACATATTTATTTTCTTTCTCTCTCTTTGTGGGTCCGACTCTCACGCTCACCACTGGAGCTAGGCGAGCCGCTGGCTGCACCAGTTAGCTCATTAATCACTTTTCTCCTCTCTTCCCTCCATTCTGAGAAACAGAGTCACTAATTAATGGAAAGCACTTTATGACAGAACACAGGGGTTTCCTGGAAATTAACCATTAATCTAGACTTCCATTATAGGTCTAATAGTATGAGGTGGGCGGGGATGGATGGGTTTGAAATGGTGGAAAAGGGTGATGGCAGTAACACAACGCTGGAAACAAGAGCTGCATAAAAAAAGGGTGTAAGACCTTATTAATGTTAATGCAAGCATTAGCCAAGTTAACAACTGTGCAGGTTGATGGATGCTGCCTCACCAGCTGTATGATCAAAGAAACATTTCAGAACATTTAAGTGGATTTGACTGGTTGCGTTAATGTGCGCTAATGCAGACCCACACGTTGACTATTGTGGGGCCTTTTTGGCTTTTACCGCTGTAACTACAGAGAAACTGAGATAACGTGCTGTGCACGTCCTTGTCTGAACTCATACACAGAACATTGTAATTACATGCTATGTGCCACAGACCATCAGGACATTATCATTATCATCACATGCATCATATTTCACCATGCCTAAGAGAGTGACTGGAGATTGTTCAGCAAAATATCCTTTCGGTTTGAGAACCTGTTAAACTTAAAGGACTTCTGAGGTTTCACAATATTCCTCCTTATCAACCAGTTCATTAGACATTCTTGTCTTGCTTCAAAACAAATTTGTTTTCAGGGCATTGCATTCAAGAATACATTTTGATATCAGTTTGACAAACAGCTGTTTTGGCAGAGTTTAGGACAGCGTAAGAGCTCAGGATTTAAGATCTGATGTAAATCTGTTGGTCTGGAATTAAAGTAAATGCAAAACTGGCCACGCAGCTGGAAGTATGCTCTGTAGTTCTCGTGCTGTCACAGATGTTTCTCAGCTAACGTTCTCTGAGGCAAACAGGCAACGAACCTATGAACGAACCATGCATTTATCATACCATCTTGTTTTGTAAACATATGCAAAATCGAAAAGTACTTATGTCTTTTGCTGCGCCAGATTCACAAACCACATTCATATGTGGAATTCCAGTCAATCAGTATTGCAGCTCCTTGGGCAAGCACTAAAATCACACACCAAAACCTTGTCCTGGGATCCTCAGAAAACTGGGTCTGGTTTTGGTAAGGGCTCAAGGTTGTAGGACATGATATTTGTGCATTTGTTTACTTTCACAGTATTGTATTTTGTTTGGACTTCCATCGGGGGGAATAGTATCTAAGAAAACGAGGAAGGAAATGGGATGAAAACAAAGGAAGAGGAAGGGAACCCAGTGTGATGGAGCCTGTCCCTCACTGATCCTGGTTCAGCCGGAGTCATGCGGACAGTGGCGCCACCGCTGCAACTAATGGCTGTGGTCATTCAGAGGACCTTTTATTTATTTATTTATTTTAAATGAAAGCACAAACAACCAAATGAAATAATGAATGGAAGGAGAATTGATGTGGCCTGTTTTAGATGTTATCCAAACTTAGAATCAGTCACTGATACGCTGAGGTTAAGTGCCTACAGGAAGAATATGCATTTGAAGGTTTTCAGCTTAATGGATTGCTGGCTCGCTGGATCTCTGCATCCTATGATTAACAGAAGCTACAGGGATGTCAATGTACAGTTGTGTGCTTCCTTTTTTTATAGTAATTTTGGCCATTTTATGCATTTATGACAGAGATCACAGTAAAGAGATGACAGGAAATTAAAGCAGAGAGAGGGAGAGGGTGGGTGGGTGGGGTGACATGCAACAAAGGTCCACAGCCAGATTCGAATAGGGATGTTGTGGTTCATGGTTGGCGCCTCAACCCAAGGCCACCAGGGCGCCACTGCTGTGTGCTTATTTTAAAGTAAGCAAATACTAAACAATGCATTTTTTGGGTACCGTGACCAAAACGTTATGGTTGTGTGTGTGTGTGTGTGGACGGGAAGAGATTCCTTCCATTAAAAGTTTTAAGTGAGAGGGCAGGACGAAGTAGCAGCTCTTACTGATGAGTATGTTGTATGTTAATAAATATGGCATTTTAAGAAATTGCAGGTTTGAAACCTATGAATCTATGGAGGACCAAAGTGTTCAATATAAAATAAATCATATGAATAAATACAATTAAATTATATCTTATAACCACGAAACTGCAAAAGAAATGCATTCATTGTTAATGGCTCTCTCTGGAGCCACTTCATATACAACTTTATTTTCCACATATATAGTAGTACTCCTCAAGACCTGCAAACAGACTGGGCTGTGTAAAATCAGTGGACTTCCCCTTTAAAAGTACTCAGTAGGTATCTGGGTCAGGTTAAGGTCACAGCTAGTGACTGTGTTTTGGATTGTAACAAATGAGAAAGTGACATTTTGTAGAACATTTACTTCTTCACTGTCACCTTATAGTTAGTTTAACATTAACACTATCTAAACAAAGTGTGTTGCCTTACTGCCACATTTGAACTACAATATAAAAGTGCACGGGCAGACATCTGGATGGATGTTTTCTCGGGCAGGTGTTTATGTGCAGACACCTAATTTATCTTTAAATATGTTATTGTCCAATATTTCAAAAGCAGCACGTTCCATATAAAAGTCAAGAGCGCCACCAAATTCTAGTAAATAAACCTGCTAATAGCTGTGGCGCATTAACAGATTATGTCCATGGCTTTATTGATGTCTGTCTTCAGTTTGCAGCTGGTGACAAACAGGAGCAGATGACAGGCTGGCAGGGGGACAGAGCGAGATGTTATACAGAGGTGACAATCTCTGAGGAGGGTGGAGTATTTGCCACCAATTCTGATACTCAAGATGCTTTCAGACACACACACACACACACACACACACACACACGAGCCAAATGCAGCAGGAATTCTTGTCAGCTTCCTTTTAAGGCAATGGTGCGAGCTGTGAACGCTGTGTGTCGTCTTCAAGCTAAAGGATGATGCTGGAAATAGTGATGCTTATTTGTTATTAGCAAGAGAAATCATGTGGATCGTGAATGAAACTTTAAAAAAAGAAATTCCCAGCTTCTTGTACTAGTATAGCCACTCCTTCACTACAACCCAAACTGCAAGAAGTGTTTGGGTTAGCGGAGAGCAGAGATTATAAACTTGAAGCAGACTACACCCACAGCTCCACCAAACACACTCAGAAAGCTCTGGTTCTGTTTACACAGTGGAGGCTTAATGTTCAAGGGAACACACTCTGCATCGCATGTAATTGCTTGTGATTCTCTGTCTTGACTTCAAAGACAGGGAGCGCCGTAGTAGTTCAAGGGTCAAAGGCTCGACGGTTGCCCAAATGCTCCCCAATTTCCTGTCCTGTCTGGCCCTGTGAGTGTAAAGGGGATCTAACATTTGAAATCCACGTCCTGCTCACGCCAATAAGACAAAAGGCTCCACTTCAACGGATTCCTTTCCCGCTTTCTAAACTCAGGTTAAATGGTTTTTGTTAACTAAGTGCTTTCATTTCACATTTAAGTCACAGTTAGATTGGGTTTAAACTCCTTTTTTTGGTTCATGCAAAGCTACACACAAAGCCTGGAAAATGGAACGCAGCCTCAACTCCCTCATTTCATCTTGTCAGGATGAACCTTTTTTTACTGCCATGGTAAACAAGAACCTCTCTCTCCCACTCTTTTCTTCTCCCTCCATCTTAAATCAGCAGCCAAGACAGGGGCTCTCACATGCAGCAAGTTATTTTAGGAGAGAACCGTCTCTATTTTGTGTTGCACCTCAAAGTAAGAGCAGAGACAATCAAGGAAAGGTAAAGTTTGCATATATGAAAAAGCCCAGAGCGAAAACAATCATGTGTCCTTTTTCAAGCCACCAGGTACATTTTTCTTAGCATAAACACGTGTACAAATCCCCATTTCTGCACATCTTCCTACAGCAAGAAAACACAAAGTACACACTGTATGTGTGTTATGAGGGGTTAGGGTTACGTGCAAGTGAGTGGCCCCAGTGCTAAATTACACTGCAACATGGTCCCTCTCAAAGCCCACATCTGGGATTGGCCCTGACAACTGGATGCCGTGCTGCTCTAATTTTGGTTACTTTGTTTATAACCCTTTAATAGAGACAGTATAGGACCACAGGGCTGGAATGAAGGAGTGCAGGACACAGGCAAAGCAAAAGCAGTCATTTTGAAAAAGCTTGTGGGGATATTGTCATTTTAGAGACATTATAAAGTTAGGTTAAAAAAAAGAAAAGGGCTGTTTGAATTCCTGTTTGTATTAGATGAAGGCAAACTTTGTGAATGCCTTGCTGTTTTGTTTAATTTTTAACACCATCAGAGTGATTCCTCTTCAAACCCGAAGACTGCAGGTCGTAGCTTGTTCAGATGGGTAAGCATGGATGTAACAATAATGAGAAATCTGTAATTATATCAGGAGCAGTTCTGGGCTTTGCCAGCCCACTCACACTCTTTGGAGTCTGAGCATGAACATAATCACTGAATACACTTTGTCAGCACTGGATAGACAGTATAAAGTCACTTTAGTAGACTAGATAATAAACAACACCCCCACCCCCCCCGAGGACAAGGCTCACTGGATGGAAACACAAACATTGAATGTAGCTGTGCACTAACTGGTTGCCATTTCTTCAGTATTTGGGTATAAAACTAATCTAAGTATATTTAATCTCAAATATGCGAGTGGTTTCAAGAGCCATTGAAAAAAAACACAGGTGATGATGTCTGACATTCTGCAGCTGCAGTAACTTTAATGCAATGTTCCACTTAATTAATTTGTCTTTTTTAGAGCAACAACTCAAATACTGAGCAGGAAATCATAACAAGTTATTTTAAGATTAAACTAGGTGTTGTTTTTGTGGACTCATATCTTAGCATGTCCCTGCCTAGTGAAAACCACAAGACTCCAGTTTTGCTGACATTTTATTCTCAGATACAGCAAATTGAAGGATTAAATGGCTCTATGTTGATTGAGAAAATCCTCTCAAAGCACACTGGATTGTGGTCAATCAACAGAAAATTGATCAACAATAGCTTTGGTGAATGATTATTGCTTTACGATGTTTATCAAGTAAAATAAATGGAATTTTTATTTTTTTACTGATAACATCACCTTGTGATGGCTTTTGGTGGGTTTTTCACTATTTCCTGACATTATATAGACCAAACAAGGCATTGATTAACACAAAATATAATCAAAACATATATTTATAATAAACATAATTGTTAGTACATTCATTCATTCACTATAGCAGTCCCAGCTGACAGTCAATCACAGGGCAGACAAACAGACATTAACATTCACACACCGATGGGGACGCAGTTGCCATGCTGGCCTCCACCGGGGTCAACTTGGGTTTCAGTATCTTGCCCAAAGACACTTCGACATGTGGACAGAAGGAGCTGGGATCGAACCACCAGCCCTGGGGCTAACGGACAACCGCACTACCCTCTCAGCCACAGCCACCCGTAATTTCGATTAACAGTCGTAGAATAGCTAAAAAATGAAAAAAACAATGATTTAAGTTGTTTTTGATTTAAGTGATTTAAGTGTCATCCATCTTTTGACCACTAAAAGCTCTGAACATTAATTCCTGACATCACAATGAATCCTCCCTGGTCTTCATAAATTTCAATTTATTATTTTCTATTTTATTCCCCCCATGAACCAATTCAAATCTCTGTATTTGTTTCAATTTGGATGAGTGGACTGTTAGAATATTGCCAAACCAAAAGATAGAAGTTACACTCAAATAAGGATGTAAAAAGAACAGACAGTTTGATAAAGCAAAAATAATTATTCACAATGATACTGAGGATCCTTCCAAGAGATAATTTTAAAGTTACAACAACGAGCTGAAGATGCTCTTAGAGGAAAATATAAATACCTCTGATGTGAACGGTCCTGGCCTTTATGATACACTTAACTTTGGCCAAATTCCTTTTGTTTGAGGCTAAGCTATGAAGGTATTACTGGGGCAAAACACCTGAGCATCTGTGACAGTGGAGTTTGTAGTTGTAGAAAATAGCCACATGTGTACATTTGAAGTGATAAGAGAAAAATGCTTTGCAAAGTAGAAAGCCTGTTCTCTCCCCCAAACACAACACAGCAGTTACACATTCTCAAATTCTTCATTGCAGGTGCACAAATCCTGCGCTACAAATCACAAATTAAGAAACTGATACGCTCATATTTTTGCTACAGTTGCTGCAGTGAATATGGTGCAAAATACATTCGCTGACCTGCATAACAAATGTGAAGTCATGACCAAAATTTGCGCATCCGCAAGTCAGTATTTGAATTCATGCAATGAGAGTCGCACACGTGGAGAATATTTTCTCATATATTATTTTTCTTGGATATATTTCTATCACAAACACAAGTCAATAAGAACAACTGTTTGAATCTGCTGCTCTGAGTCTTAAATGCAGTTATATCGCTATATTGTGTACTCGTGTACGTGACCAGGGGTCACCTGAAGGTGGCAGTAATGCAACATCGAGGATGCAAACAGCCTGCCTTGGCTCCCAAACAAGAACAAACATAAAAATAAAAAAATAAAAACTCCAGCCTCCAATCTTCTTTGTTCCCTGCGACCAGTGATGGCATAACCGAATCAATTTAATGACTTAGATCTTCAGTTTCTGACAACTGAAAAATAAAACTTCTTAGAACAGATGTGATCTACGACACACATAGATGAAGATTTTTTATTGCAAAAACATTTACATTTTCCTATTAAAACTTGATTTATATCCTGTTGATTTTATAAGACTTAGCTCACAAACAAAATATCTCGGCTCTGTAATGAAGGCTCACCGATGGATTCTGTTACATCAGACATTTTTGAAAAATTAAATAGAAAAAAATAAAGGACATGCCACGACAAAAGTTGCACTGACGGAATAAATTCAGCTGGCTATAGTTTTGACTCATCTCGTCACTGTATCGCAGGGTTGTTGGGGGAATATGTGAGGGAAATCTGCAGGGAGCAGTGTGAGGGGATTGTGCAGCTAAAATCTTCAATCTCTGCATGAGGACAAATGATATTTGGACTGTGACATTATCTATAATATGGAAGGTTTCATTTCATAATTTAGGGACAATATTGGATTACAGGGGAAAGCAGAAAGAAAACAAACATTGAAAACAAGATTCCACAGTATTAGATTTGTATTGACTTTAATAACAAAATTTCTTCCTGAATAACTTACGAGTCCCCCCCATCTGTATATTAGATTCTGTGTATAAAAATACTGCTCCGTCTGCTCTGCGGCATCAGAATCTCTTCATCTGTCTGCGCTCTTGTCTTCTCTGCTTCTTCTCATTCACTTCCTCTGGTGCTGACGGGCTTTCGGCCATAAACCAGGGGCCCAGAAAGTTCACCCAAAGCAGGTGCAGTGCACGGGCTGGGGCCTGACGCACACACACAGAAGACAGGACCAAGTTATGAGATGAGAGGAGAGCGAAAAAGAGAAGGAAAGTCAGAAAAATAAAGCCATCTCATAGCATTTATCAGGGAAACATCTTCTACAAAAGCTCTTACCAGCAGCCAAAGATACCAGAAATAAGAGGAGATTGTACTGAGCACTTGTACTATCGCTGTGAGCAGGATGACATCCTTCAGGTGCCTAAAACCAGAACACACAGACAATAAATTATCACTAAAAATGCATCTGTGCACACAGAAGAGGAACTTTGTACTCAGCAAGGGTGTAGCTTTAGTTTCAAAAGATGGAGGACACAGTGAATCCAGACAACAAAGAATGTGACTGCTATTTATTTACATATTTATATTAAGCAAGAACATTTATTAGAATGGTCTTTATGCTTTCTATACGTCCAACAAAAAAACAGAATTGTGGCCAGAACTTCTATATTATAAATGCACAAACCCAATTGAAAATTACATTTAGTTTCTTAAATATATATACACACCAAAGACTACCTACAACTAAAATTTGGTTTTATTCACAAAAAATAAATTCTTGTCTCAGGAACAGTATCCTCCACTGCCTTAGCACTGACTCCTGTTCAAAAGCAGCATGTTTTTATTAGAAAAACATGAGAAAATCAAACATTGCCACATTTAAACAAAGATATAAATTTCATTATCTACGAAGTGGAGAAGAGCGGGAAAAGTATTTTCAGCCCTGAGTAATGTCTGCAAAGCTTCCTGTCCCCAATATGCTCCATCAATCAGAGGGTTAGGACAGACTGGATGCAGACTGATAAGTGAAACCCAGCGCAAAAGAATGTCCATCAAGAACTCGCCCCTGATCACAAAGTAACATTTGAAGGCGACCTTAATAAAACATCTACTATCTGCAAACTGAAAATGCATTTCTCTTTCCCTGAAACAAAGACCTTAAAAACAGACAGAAAGCCTTTTGCCTCACGCGTTCAGCATCCAGAAATATCCTGATACCAGATATTATTTTTGACACTTCTTAAGTTACCTCACACTTCCTGCGTTAGATAAGCCCCCTGAATATAAAACCATATGCAATAAAGTGTTTCTGAGTTGGATCACATAGCTTTCATAGCGTACAGACAATAAAGACGGACTTTCTCTTCCCAATATATTTGAATGCTTTACTTACTCTGCCAACCCCTGCTCCATGTTTAAGTCTATTCCTCCGTCCAGGAGACTTCCATCCTCAGCAAACGCTGGCTTGGCCATGGCAGACATGGAGCGGTAACTCCCAACATACACTGCTAGTGCAAACACGAGCAGCACCTACAGGAGGAATACAAGGTTTAGGGCCAGGAAGGTGAGCAGCGTTACGGGAAATTACATTAGATATGCGGACACTCACCCATGTCCAAAATGTAGACGAACTGTAGAAAACCAAAAGATTTATGGCAGCATATATTGCCTGTGAAGGTGGAGCAGCATGTTTCAGGTGAGGTTGGACAACATGACAGTATAATAAGAGCTGCAATGATTCGTCGATTAATCATTTAGTCGAGCAACAGAAAATTAAATGTATTTCATAATCAACCAATCATTTCAGTGATTTTTCAAGCAAAAATGCCATAGATGATCTGGTTCCAGCTTCTCAAATGTGACCATTTAAGTTTTTTCTCAAAAGTTTTAGCATTTAATAGTCTTACTCGATAAATCAAGAAAATACACCGGTTAATTGATTCTGAGAATACTCGTTAGCTGCAGCCCTACACTACAATCCATCAAAAAATCCATCCAACAATTTACACAAAGTTTCAGTTTCTTTAACATCTCTGGTAATATTAAGGCATTGTTGATGAGCAGGACTGCATCATGGTCATATTGGACTCACAGGATTTTTCAATGTGATTTTTCACTGAATTATCCAGATAATTTACTATATAAAATATATATTTATCGATATTGCAAATTAAAATGATTTACACTGTGAAAGGGGATTTCTATCTATAAAGCACACCCCTGATTCATAACTGATATCATTGACTGTTCAAAATCTTAAGTGTAAACACACAATGTGATACGCCTAAAACATGCTGTCAAGTCTAAGATTGGGTCTAATGTTAGAACGTGAAACAATACAGGCAATCTGGCTGCATGGATGAGACTCAAGCAACTCGCAGAACTATAGTTCAAAGAACTGACATTGGACAAAGTAATTAACAAACCTTCATCCAATAAGGTTAATATACACAGACATCAAATCAGTGAACTAATGTAAATGTGATACCGCTCATTCAAGGACCACAGTGTTCATCTCGCTGGCGTTTAAACATTTCTTCTGAGTGAAACAACCGAAAAACAGCATTGAGGTTCTTACATTGGCTCCCAGGATGATTCTTGTGTAGAACTTCAGCGTCGCCTCGTTCTCCTCATAGATCTGCTTCTTTCCCTTTGTACCAACTTTCCCTTTGGGCTGTTGGGCAAAACACAGAGAGCAGTTTCGACAATATCAGGCTGTTTTTCAACCAATCGAACAATTGTCTTGTGTATTAACGTGTGTTTGTTTATTGTACATGTTCGTATGTATTATATATGTATTATGCTACGTTTGCTGTGTTTGTCTTTGTGTATTGTACATGATGCCCCTTGTAAAGTTATATAACATTTAAATACAATGCCTAATGCTTCACTAAGTTATTATATAACAAAACCCATATGTAGGACTTTTAATAAGATGACAACAGAAGGCAGCAAAACACCACCACCATTCTTTCAGTTATTGTAGCTGTGATTCATCTTTGTGAAATGTTCTGTTGGTGACAGAAGTCGGACGTTTATATTCATTATTCCCCATACAGACCAGTGTTTAGCTCCTGCTGTAGCTTGGGGTGGCCTCACTGTAGCTGAGTCACACTGCACAGCAGCAGCAGCAGCTATAGAAAACTGTTTAAATGAATGTACAAGTGATTCAGTCTGTTGTTCCTGTCGCAGCTGCGTGTGTCTGCCTCTCTCACCGCCATTGGCTCTCTGTCCCGGTACTGTTGAGCTCTGCCACTGCGTCTTCTTCGACCCACCGCCGCTTCTCTCCGTTATTACGTTACCGCATCAAAAAGACAACTCTTGAAATCTACCGGCGGTGTAACTGCTTGCAACACATCAGCGTTTGAGCTGTCTGGAGGGGTCAACATATCCGGCGCACGAAAATGTCGTCATCAATTCGTTGTGCTCGAAGGCGGCTCGTGAAATTTGGTAACAGGCTGCCATCTGCTGGTCATTTTTAAAAAAACAACAATAAATTGTTACATTAATAACGTTACAAACGGATAAATAATAAGGATACAGTCAATTACAGTTTTTACAATGAGGTTTTCCTGTTAGTGCACGATTTAATGTTTTTTAATATTTGTGTATCAATCTAAAAACACTTTCATGACAGGTTGAAGACAGCAGGCAGTTCTAAACTAGCAGGTCTAAACGAACAAATCACAAATCAACATTTACAAAACAGCAAAAATAAAAGGGTACATGCAAATAGTGCCTTAACAATGGCATTTGGGGATTAGACCAATTAGACTATGGACCGGTGCCAGTAGGAGTAAAGTATAAATCTCTTTATACATCTATGACTGAAACCAACTGCTTCTGGCAGAACAACATTATTACAAAATAGAGAGGAAAAGTGACGACAAAAGGATTTTTTTCTTTTTCACAATTTGGTAACCCAAAAGATGTTCTTGATGCCTTATAAACGATCAATAAAGCATTACATGTTTGGATAAACTTATCAACCATTTATAAAGAACAGAAAATACAAATAAATAAAAGCAGGGTTTTCTATTGTTGTTAATGACGTATATTTCTGACACTGGATTAAACAAAAAAATAATAACTATACCTTTTATTAATTTATTTTTATATCACGTGTCAAATTGTGTCACATGTGCTACGTCTTGTTATTACTGTACATATAACGAGACGCCGCTTTGGCGCTCGCTGCTCCGTGTTTTCGAGCCTCCCCGGCCGCCGTAGCCCGAACACCGGAGCTGCTGTCTGACCGACAACACCGAAGGCGGCCGCCTTGTCTCGTGAAGCTCTTATCTCCGGCTCCGACTTGCTCAACAGCCACGGCGGACATCAAATGACAGCGCAGTTGCGAAGCGAGCCGAGCCCCTGAGCCGACGGTGTTCGCTACAGAGATGGAGTACTTGCTGCAGGTTAAAATAGGCGCTCTGCTCGGGCTGCTGCTCCTGACCCTGTTTTTTGGATTCATCCCCGCCAAAGTCAAGTGGTTCAGGCACACGGACGGGACAGGTTGGTTGGTGGACGTTACTGTGACACGAGCAGCTGGCGTCGTTCAGTAGGCTTTCTGTCCGCTTCTCAGGGAAGAGAGGACATTAAAGTTGCCTCCGGTTTCGGATTAAACAGCGTGGATTATGGCGAACAAGCTAAGGGTTTTACTTTGATTAGATTACTTTGTTGGCTCGTCACTACGACGCCGAACTAAGAAAAGCAAAGTTATACATTCATCTGCAGGTTTTCGTTGCTTTTCTACGGTGTGTTACAGTGTGAGAATGAACGAGCCAACTTTAAATGGCCCGAAGCTTAAATGAGGTCTGGTGCAGCGGACCAGCGGAAGGTCCAGGGTCCCAGATAACGTCCGTGGTTTCACCAGAATCACATGTTTTACCTGTAGATTGTGGTGTAAAGGCAGTTCGCTGCCGCTGATTTGATCAACCCTCAGCAAAGTGATAACAGAGTAGTGGTTCACTTCTAACCATTGGTCATAAAGTCAATGAGCATAAACTAATCTTTCATGTCTGAACGTTGTGTTTCCTTAGAACATGTGGTGATGGTCTGACACGGTCTACGAATTCTAGCACCATTACATTGTTACTGTCATGTCAACCTAAGTGTATAATGTCTAAGTTGACCCCCCCCACCGCTGGGCTGGAGTCACGTGATGGGATGAAGCCCAAAGCCTCCTCAGCACGTGCTCATATTTCAGTCAGTATCATAGGAACAGCGAGGCTGCTGAGTGGTGAACTTTTGTTTTCTTAAATGGAAGTGAAAGTATCATTTCTCTTCATTACATCCCATCTGTGTGTGTGTGTGTGTGTGTGTGTTCTCCGCTGAGTCATTTTGACTTATGTGCGTTATCTGATCATGATTTTGTCACATGATCCTCCAACAGTCAACCTCTACTGACTTTGGAAGGAGTGACAGTGATTCGGTTTGGAGTCTTAAGATGTGCCATCAGTGCTTCAGTTAGAAAATATAAAATGCCCCAGTGATTCAGATGGAGAGTCGTGATTCGCTGACAGATTTCTTTCTGAGAACGGCACAAAATCACAGTAGCGTATGACTGAGGCTAAAAACGGAAAATCTGATTGGTTTACGCTGCATTTCACAGCATTTGGTCTGTATTCGTTGTGCCATTGTGTGAAACATTAGAGGTGTTTTTTCGTTCCATTTGCAGAAACCCACCGCACGGTTCTGAGTCTGATCAGCTGTTTTGCCGGCGGGGTTTTCCTGGCAGCATGTCTCCTCGACATCATTCCAGATTACCTGTCGGACATCAACGCTGAGCTGGATGCTCGGAAGGTGGAGGTACGTCCAAGTATGGACTTATTTGGACAAACTCGGCGTCTGAATAAACTCTCACGTATACACACATGGGTTGCAACTTACAATAATCTTTACTGTAAATATATCAGTCTATTTATTTTAGAGTCATCTATTAACCAGTTGGTCTATGTAATGTCAGAAAGTGAAAAATGCACATCTCAACTTCTCAGAGCCCAAACTGACCCCTTCAGTTTATTTGCTGTGTCCAACCAGCAGTCCAAAACTCCCCAAATGTTCAATTCACAGTGATATAAAACAGAACAAAACCAGCAAATCTTCACATTTCAGAAGCTGGAACCAGGGAATGATTGGTGTCTTTGCTTTATCTCAAAAGATGAATCAGTTATCAAAATTGTTGACGATTACTTCTCTGCCAATCAAGTAATCGGTGAATTGACTGAGTCATACACACAATGCAGAGAGAACATCTGTCCATGTATGTTATACTGTAGTCTGTCTAGGAGTAGCCTACTCAGTAAAAGGCAACTGTATTTGCTGTTTTATTCTCTTAAGGAATTCAACATTGTTAAGCTCTGTTTATTCAAGAACGTGAAGAAATAAAGTGAGAATTAGTGACAGTTACAAGATGTTTGTAGTAACTACGTGCAAGAATGAAACAGCAGTTCTATTTGCTTTTGACATACTTCAAGATGTCCTGTCCTTGTGGGTCTTTACCATAATCTGTTTATTATCTCTTTTCCCTAATTCTTGACTAGCATGAGCATGCAAACTGATTCATCTCTCTATGCTCAAACAGAGCAGTTTCCCCCTTCCAGAGTTCATCATGGCTGTCGGCTTCTTCACGGTCCTCCTGCTGGAGAGGATTGTCCTGAACTGTCGGGAGATGGGTGGGGCTCAGGAGGAGAGGGCGCCTCTTATACCAGACAACAGAAATGGCCACGGCCATGGACCAAACCCTGATCTGGAGAGCAGCGGCCACCACGTGCATGTTGACTTTCAGGCTCACTCCCCCTTTCGCTCCTTCATGCTGTTCCTCTCTCTCTCACTCCACTCGGTTTTTGAGGGTCTTGCTATCGGCCTGCAAAACACCGACTCTAAGGTAAGAAGACAGAAAGTACATGCACCAGTTGTCAAAGGGGTCCCGTGGACTTCTCTTGTAAAACAAACAAGTTATGTTTACATTCGGCGTTACTTACCAAAAAGGCATTGTGTGCATTCCTCAGGTGTAACAAACGCATCAAGTGCATTTCCTTCCACTTGCAAAGCCGATTACTTTAAATATTTAAATTGAGCATAGAAAACAGAGCTCTAAGATGCCACAGGAAACCTGCTCAGACCTCCATATATATGTAACAGAATATACAGCATTTGTTGTTGTATCCACTTCCTTCCCCCCCACATACACACTATTAAAGAATGAAATTCTTATTTAAAGTTACCGCTCTGATTCTTCAGGCTTCACTACATGCCATGTCTTAGAAAGGTGCTGCACAGTCAAAGTTGGAACCATATTTACAGCACCCATATGGCTAGAAGAAAGCTGTAAGTGTATAACTTCAGGACGCGTTTACGGGGAAAAAGACTCGCTGTCATGTGAGTCTGATCTGTGTCTGCAGTACTATCAGTGTTCTCTCAGGACCTTTGGTCTGCATGTAAACGCTGTGAGCTGGTTCTTAAAATAAACATTAGACAGTTAATAGATTATCACATCAAATATACAAACATTTAATTAGATGAATCCCTTTGCAATTTAGGTCACATTTTCAAGGCAGATCTATGTACATAGAAATATTCGCAACTACTGTTTTGTCACAATTCTCTGGATCTGACGCAATCGAATTAGACTTCTTGAAGGAGAAGATGAGATCACCACTTGAGATCACCGTACGACCAAATCTCACTGAAAAACCGTCAAAGACCCAGTAGCATCTGCTTACACCTCTGAAGAAATCTCACAAGTGTTTTCTTTATTGTGATACCAACGTTACTCATATAGCCCTCGTAGTTGCAGAGGTATACTCTATTCATTTTGGGAATGCCATTTCTGAGCAGGGGACTGAGCCAGAGGCCTAGGGATTAAGGGGTTAATTGCCAAAGCCAAGGACTTTGCCCATACAGTACAATGGGCTCCTTTTTGAACTGAGTGATTTATTTTAAACCCAGCTGTCACTTATATTAATTAATCAGCTATCCACTGGAAGTGAACTGAACTTTTTCGGCAAATTCAGCAAACTGAATGCCTGATAAATTAGGGCACTTCATTGATAAAGATAAAATAAAAATCAAATGTTGCTATAAAGCAGACCTACTGTTTGATTTGCAGCATTGCCCACAATGACCCAACATTATGAGAGATATTAAACACATAGCTACCATGGTATAAACAATATGGCAAAAATCTGCAAGGGCTGACAAATCTGTCTATCTATACGATCTTATCTTGTAGTTTAAACAGTCGTATTGCCCAATCCAGATACCTATTTACCCACTAAAATCCCTATCCAGGCTTTATATACAGAATCATGAACATTTACTATTGGGGTTTTTTCAGGCTGGTTCTTAATTTTATTATATAAAACTTAATGGAGGCAGAAATAACCATTATACCTCTTTGTTTTCTCCAGGTGTTAGAGATCTGCATCGCCATACTTGTCCACAAGAGCATCATAGTGTTCAGCCTGTCTGTGAAGCTGGTCCAGAGTGCAGTTCATCCATTGTGGTTGGCTGCTTACATCGGAGTGTTCGCCTTGATGTCTCCTATAGGCATCGCCATCGGCATAAGTGTGCTGGAGGCTCAGCTGGCAGCTGGAGCGCTAATCCAGGCCATCCTGGAGGGGCTCGCCGCAGGGACGTTCGTTTACATCACCTTTCTAGAGATCCTCCCACACGAGCTCAACTCCCCCGGGAAGCAGCTTCTCAAGGTGCTCTTCATCCTGCTGGGCTTCAGCATCATGGCAACTCTGACGTTTTTGGGCTGAGACCAGTCTTCATTTCTGCTGGCATACCTGTCAGGCTGTGACCTGGGCACTTTGTGCCAGCTGCTGCAGCTCCCACAGGTTTGTGGGTGATTTTGGTACAGAAAGACAAACTGCCTTCATTAGAAAAGAATACGTAGGTGCATCCAACTCTGGACTCATGTCAACAGATCCTGGTGTTAACATTTGAAAAAGGAGTAGTCCAAACAATATGTGTGTGTATATAATTAAAGTGTTACATTTTGAAGAGGATTTTATGTAAAGAGGAAACAGCCCTGGGTCTTCTCGTTTATCACTGGCCTTGTTTTAAAACATGCTTTGGATCTGCAGACAAAACCACAGTCTCTGACCTTTGACACTATCGAGGAAATCACTGGAAACAAAGGGCTGCGTTACATGTATATGATACCTTTTTAATTAATTAAATCAGGCCTGTATATCAGGACTTTCATATCTTTAGTGTTTACATTCCATACAGTACGTTCTTCACTACAGGCTCAGCTGGATGGTTGGTCTTTGTATTTGTTATTAGTGTTTGCACTGACCTGGGTTAATTTGGTAAATACTGGTATTTTGGTGCAATGCTTTCAGTTGTAGCTTCCAGCGTTAGGCTGTTTTTTACTTCTCATTACCAACTTATCAATCAACATTTCAGTGCTGTGGTGGATTTTCAGTCGAAGGAAAGTTCGGAGTCGCTTCTGTCTCAATTTTATAAGTTTTATTACAACAACTTGGTACAAAGGTGAACATCAGATATTTCTGCAGAAATATGGAATGAACCAAAGGAATCTCCCTCAAATGGCAGGTTTTATACCTCTAACTTTAGTCTCCACCTTTCTCAACTTTCCCTTCTTTTTTCCCTGACTCACCTCCTAGTCAATTCATTACGTATAGCGACAGATCAAGGTGACCTGGCCCAATTTCACTTCTCCATTCCATCACGCTTTCCCCCTATAATCTGCTGTTGTGGTGAACATGTTAGCGAAAACAACATTTGCCTCTAACCTCACTTCCCTCTTGTCTCACTTTTCTCTG
>JAVQJF010107838.1:0-21240 GCA_036023855.1 Gadopsis marmoratus
TGGAATTGTTGGGTCTGTACATATAGAGTTGGCTTGGACTTGCTCTATATTAACAAGTGCTATGAGATAACTCTGTTATGATATAGCGCTATATAAATAAAATTGAATTGAATTGAACAGTGTATGAGCGACTAAAGCACATATACTGAAAGTGTTTGGTGAAGAAAAGCTCACGACAATGTGTCAGCCAACATCAATGATGTGTTTGTGATAATAAAATGTCCACGGAGCAGAGGTGGGGTGAACAAAGTGGATGTCTGTACATGTGTGATAGAAACAGACAAGCTACAGAGGGGAAGAGAAGTGAATGAGTGGTCAACCTATTTGCTGTTTATTAAATGAAACTGGCATTCACTAAAGATGGTGGGTGAGAGTAAATAGAGGGAGTTGGAGAGGAGTGTGTACAGATTAAGAATGGTATTAATTCTGATCCATAATCTCTCTGCCTCTGTAATTGAGGTTGCACACCAGGGGAGGCTGGGTTTGGAGCGAGACTGCCTTTCTGATTTACTAAGCTCTAAGGAGGGCGCAAACAGACACAGGAGTGAACTGAGGGGATGCAATCCTCCCCAGACCTTCTGACTGTGGAGTGTGTGTTTAGAGACAAAATGAAGCGGGGCAGCCGGGGACACACTGAGGACAACCTCAGTAAAGTCCTACAGATGTAAAGTCTAGTTAAATCAGAAGCAAGACTCAAGGGAGGTTTGCGCAGAGTGAAGTCTAAATTAAACTGTTTTTCACTACAATATAATATGCAGAAAGATCAATATATAAAGTGCCTCCAGGATTTAAATGATTGTTTTATTAGGGTTTTATTTATTATTCTGCCATGAATGTGCCCCTACATTAGTGTTCTCCAGAGGGGGGTGGGAATTTTTTTTGACTTACTGATACTGCTGGTACTTTAATTTGATTGGTACAATATCTGTGTAGGCAGGGGCTAAATATAGTTAGCCATTTCTGATACCATCTGTGATTTGAGGACTTCCTATGTTACTCCGTGACTCTGCACTCAGTTGCCCCTCCTGGTGTGTCACTTCCCATGACAAAAACCAAAACCAGTATCTCTTAAGCTGTCTACCGCTCTTTCAGCAATTCCAAACTTATCTTTGTGTGCCTGTATGTGGTCACAACCCAATCAGTTCATCTCTTAGATTCTCAGCCTCCAAAACTTAATTCCTTTATTCTGTCTGTTCTTCTACATCTGTCTATGATCAATATTGTAATAACTGGAGAGGATAAAGCCTCATCATAATCAATAAGAGCAACATATTGCTAGGCAGAGGTAGACAGAGAGAAATCACTCTGCCCAAGAGCGGAGCTGAATGTTTCTGAAGCCTCATTCATTACACTATTGAATAATCCATCGGCTCTGTAACAGCCACAGAAGAACAGAATAGACTCTGGTGTGAGCACATCTGCAGACTCTCACAGCGGGGAGGAAGACCTACAAGAGCTTCATATTTCCTTTGATTGCACAGAAGATTCATATGAGTTTAAGAACATATTAATATATCCACATGGAGTCTGGGGCAAGCCTGAGTCAAGAAAGTCTCAAGACTGTCAGAGCAAAGTCTCAAGTCTAAAATGGAAGTCTCAGCTTAACCCCTCTGAAAACGACATGGTGCATTTCAAATTTTACATTTTGAAATAAAAATCAAGCTCCTGCAAAGTCTTCCGCAACAACTCTGCAGATATTTGCTGTACTTTCAGTCACCTCTCAGAGCTTGAGATGGTGACAACATGCAGTTTGGGGTTTCAGCTTTTAAGTACCCCATTTCATTCTTTACCAGTTTATCCATTGACAGCGACATGAGTTCACTAAACTCTGAGGTATGGAAAAAAAAAGCTATGCACCTCAGTGGCTCATCACATTGAAACCTGGAACTGGTTTCTGAGGACAAGTGGGACACTTACTGATGATGTGATGTTATCAAAGTGGCAAGGGGAAAATGTTTTAGCTTGATCTTCAGTTCAAATTTGGCCTTACTTGGGTAAAAATGATTGCAGCTGCCAAACATGCAGCTGACAACCACCTCCACTGAAATCATTACATTCTGAACACAGATGGCGAGGAGGGAGGAGATACTCTCAGACATAAGATGCAAAGTCATCAGCTCAGAACCACATGCATCCACAGACAGAAAGAAAGACTTCTTAAGAATTGCTCTTGCAGGGTCTGGAGGGCCTGTCAGTTGACTTTGGTGCGCTTTAGACTCAGGGCTAATAAGGATGTGCTGTTGGGAATATGTGTGCATGACAGCTAAGCAGAAAGAGAGGCTTGGATTAGCTACGGGGCCCATGCAATGGGAATCACAGCACAGAAACCAGTCGTAAACCTGAACCCAAAGGCAAAAAAGGTTCAAATACTGCAGAGGTTCAAGACGCTTTAAGGAAATTCAAGCATATAAGCACCATCTTCTCTGACGTTGTGCATTTAACAGTCAAATGGCAAACAATCCCAAGGTCAAAGACTTCTCGCCAGTGACAAAAACAACAGACGTGTTTTGGTTGATCATTAATCCTTCTGAGATAATGCAGACATTACTCATGCATTGCTAACATGTCAGTGACGGTTAGCATAGCAAACATATCAGCAGTCAATCAATCATTTCAAAAACACAGAGACCTTTGTGGCATTTCAGCGAATCACAACATGTGAAATTGAGGATGTCAAATTGGATCATGGCGGAGAACAAAGAGCAAGTGATTATTGTCAGGGTAACATAGGATCAGCTTGTACTTGTACGTGCAAACAAGCTTCGACAGCGCAGAGGAGTGCGTCATCGCTTATAAAACGACGTCAACACACGAAATGTGACAGAGAATAATTAGAAAACATCTGGGAGTCTCCATAGGATCCCCGGTCTAGTCTGGTGGATGTTGTTTTGAGTCTATTTCACACAAAGAGGAACTTGTGATTTATTTTGATTGAGGGTTGCAGAAATTATACTGCGACCACTTTGGGAAATGAAACAAAAATCGATGTCAAAACAGCAGCAATAACAGCAATTCAGAGCTGAAATCAATTCAGAGATGATTCCATCTGTCAGCAATCCACTCAGACCTGTTCACTATTAGCTTTAGACCGGTAATTGATACATACCCAATATTCATCTCATAAACATTACCTGTATGTTTGCACTGTCACCTCTAAGCTTATTAGGGATCAATTGGTGTCATCATTGTAGAATTATGAATCCATAATCTATTTGATCCTACTATCACAACAAGGAATAATTTTTGAAGCCTTGTAACTTCTGAAAGAACTCATTTATATTTCAGAGTGCTAGAAACACACAGCAATGAAGAAACTGTGTGAAAATGAATGGAAACACGTAAACACTGTTACTAACACCCCTCAATTATCATGCCAGTGGTAGCAGAAAATTCAGTTCTCTCTTTGTGTCTTTCTGAGCATGAAAATATATTTGGACATTTTGCTCAGTCTGTCTCACTTGAACTGTTTCATTTTTGTCAATTTCCTTTTTTCTGCTATAGTGCATTAAAGCTGAAGTAGTAATACGTGCCACTTCATCCATTCAGTAGGTAATTTCTTTGTTTGTTGCAAAAGCCGTTCGATTGTTAATTGTAGTGGTTCCTTTTTTCTAACATTTACAGTGATTTACTTAGATTATTAATGTGGGTCTATGAGTAACTACACTACAGGTTTAGTGTAGACACCTCTTTGCAACAATGTGACATAAGCAGAATTAGTTTTTTTAATGAGATTATTACACAGGGTGACTTTAAAATGTATAAATAAATGATCTTTATTTATAGAGCACATTTTTAAACCCACATTTCAAAGCGTTTCAAGGCAAGAACTTCACATCAAGCAGATTGTAAACATTTTCCGACAGAGTAACAGCAAACAAAAGCAAATAAAACAAATGGATTTATAAAGGAAGAGATAAACATGGTAATACCTCAGATGGAGGAGTCTCAGACCTGCCTCCTTTGTCATCACAGCTGAACTTCGTCAGCAGCAGGTTCAACATGATTGACCTCAAGGGAGACTTGATCTCGGCCTCCTCCAATCACAGCAGAGAAGAGCAGGATGGTCTTCATCATGTCACACTCACTGGCTGGGAGCTCAGGGAACGTGCAGCCCAGTGGGAGGGATGTGTTGACATAGCCACTCCAACTGTTTTTAGAGTCATACCCAAGGGCAGAGCGAGCATACGCCGCAGTCATGGGTGATTTTAAAGGCCCCGACAACCCGAAACTCAACTTCTTAATATGAGCGATGGCATCCTGCTTGTACACAATATTTTCTGCCAAAGTTAGAACAGTTTGGGTTAATTCAGATATATATATATATTTTTTTTTGCCTTTGCTCCTTTCAATGAGGATTAAAGTGGGTGTTATGGTTTGTAGTGTAGGCAGCAGGGGTAGGACCCTGTAGATAGCACAGGCAGACCGGAACAGTTTAGTGATTTATTTAAGATGATGAGCTTACAGGAGAGTAATGCCGGTAGACAAACAGGCAATCCAAAAACATAGAAACAGTTACTTAAGATAAGTCCAAGAAACTCACAGGCCACAACAGACACCAAACACAAGCAATGATCTGCCCAAGAACAAAAGAACGAGACCGGTATAAATAGACAAAGTCTAACGAGGACACAAGAGACAGGTGAATCTAATCAAACAGGCAGGAAAAAGCACAAGGACTGGAAGAACTTCAAAATAAAACAGGAAACACAGAACTAAGATCCACGGGATATGATAGTGGGTGGAGCTCACATGGAAAAAGGTGATGTCACAGACTTCGATGGATGAATCAGGATTTAGCAATATTTGAATCAAAAGGCGATGACAGTCGGTGGGTTGATTGCTAATGTTGACAGCACTGTCACTGAAATCTGATCAAACCACACATCCTGAAGCAGATCGGCTCAGTGTTTGAGTGCTATAAATAATTCACATGGATCTTTTTTCCAACTTTAACTTTGATTGTTGTTCAGTTAGTCATGAATTTTTAACACTATGGAGAAATACTATAGATTTGAAAGCAAGGTTTCAGGGTCCTTAAACCTGTAAACCTCTGCAAAGTGACACAGGATGATGTTTGGTATGGTCAGAGCCCGTCCAGTTCGCCTGAAACTTTGTAACGTTTAGCTTCCTAACGGAGGACCCAGCAATACTGCCAAATCCCCTACATAGCATCCTGAAACATCCATTAAATGCTACTCCCACAATGACAAGAGCAAAATAAGATGTAGATGTAGCATTTATGCCTTATTACACAGTGAGAGTGAAGACATTTGAGAGTGAATTGAGGAGGGTGTGTAATAAAGGTCATGTTTTGGATTTAAATCAATAGCTTGCACCTGGCTGATATCTTTTTTTTTCATTCTTCCTCCTCACATCTGTGTCAATTAATCTTACTAAAGAAAGGTAATTTGGGTTTTTCTCCCCCATCCAAGCTAGCATGACTTATAAGCTCCTGACAGAGTGAGTGACAAGATGACAGTCTGTGGAAGGAGTGGAAAGGCAGTGAGAGATTCTTCTGGACAGCTTCATATTACTTGTTATTCCTCTAATGCATAATGATTCTGAAGCTGTTTATACCCCGGAATTTAATTGGCACAGCTCATGTAGATGTGCAATGATTTACAATAAGGACCAAGAATGCAAATAACGCGAAATGGGGACATGTTTCAAAAGCCACTGTGTTCCCCTGGCTCCCCGTCACAGTTACCAACGCTGAAATTTCATTACTACTAAAAGCATAGCATGCAATTTTGTGTTTTATAACACTGCTTTTCTCACATTGCAGTAATGCAAAACTGTCTCTATTCACATGGAAAATATAGTATTTTTAAGCAGCAGTCAATCAAAAATTCTTTCAGGTATCAAGACATGCTGGCCCGGATCTGTTGCCTGAAAAACAGCTGAAAAACCTCAATGTGCTACAGACCCAAAGTAAGTCTAAGGAAAGAGAAAATTACAGAGAGCAGCTGTGATTTGGCCCAACAAAATTGTGAAGAAGATGTACATAAAATACAAGAGCAGCCAGGCCAGCAAGTGCAGACAGATGGCAACATCTCAAGGCAAAGCAAAATGAGAGGATGAAATATGAGTGCGAGTACACCAAAGAAAGATGATGCAATAAAGCTCTGACACTACAGAGCAAGATGGAAGTAGGAAGAAGAAGGAGATGGATGGACGGAGGGTGAAATAAACTAGAAATCAGTGGGAAAATAGTTGGGTGGCAAACAGCCGATCGTAACCACGCATTTACAGAAGATAGAGACGCGGAGCAATGGAAGGAGAGGTAGAGGCAGAGAGGGTGGCCATCAGTGCACAAGCCTGAAGCGATGAAACATTACTGCGGGATAATGAAGATGGTTCTGCTCGGTCACACTCCACATTAGCCCAGAGTCAGGCCAACCCCAAAGTGTCAACAAGTTAATAGACTGCAGATCTCCACCACGAACACCAATTATTTACAGGAATTTTGTGGATAAATAAACATTGACACCGCTACAGTACATGGAAATTGGTTACATGAGGTACAGTGGGGGGGGGGGGGTCATGTCAGCTGTGTGTGTTGGTGCTACTTTGCCAGGTTTTTTGTTTCCATTGGACAATAATTATTTGTTTGAAGTCACAGAATTAAGTACAATGTGAAAAAACATTTGATATTAAATATAAAAATATTGTTATCTTCGTAATTTCATGCATTTTCTTTTGATAGGATTTTGATAGGACATAATGAGGGGGTGATTATTCAGAAATGAAAATCAGTGGGGTGCCATGTAGTGAGAGAAAGGAAATTTTATTTGATGGAAGGGTGTGAAGCATTGGAGCTGACAAAAATCTGTCTGGTTGGTGCTTTTGTCTGGCTACTGGTTTGTTCGATATGATTCTGATATCAAATTGGTGGATGCAAAATGAAAACAACAAAAAAGACAGGTGATATGGTGAAGAAGTATTGGTTGCATTTCATATAAGATTCACTGAGGCACACTACTCTGCGCTGTTGTGTTTTTAATCTTTAATGTACCAGCATCATATACAGTCAGAATGCTGTGCAATAAACTGAGGCAGTGACAAACAATCTAACTCATGCAAAATAGTACTGGCTAACTCATTTTCCTTGGCAGTGTGAAATTGCTAAGTGCTGTATTTATTGAGTGTCCTTCAAAATCTTTGTGGGATATCTTCATTCATTTAGTATTATGACCTTTAAACACGATCCATTGATATTACTGCAGGAATTAGGTTTTCTTCTTCTTCTACAAAACATCTTCTATAATAATACATCACAGTCCACCGCCAAGCTGGTGGATATAAATGTCTTTATATACAGTCTATGGGCTGTACTTAAGCACACTGGTGGTTTGAGTTTAACACTAACATCAGCATGCTAACATGCTCCAATGACAATGCTGATGATTAGCATGTAATATTTAACATGTTGAAAAAAGTTCATGGCAATCCATCCAATAGTTGTTGGGATATTTCAGTCTGGACCAACATGGTGGCCTGACATTGGCATCCAAGGAGCCATGTTGCTAGAATGGTTAAAAATATCTACAGTTGCATAAATTCTGAATAGCCACATGTTCAGTTAGAAGTCATTCAGTTTTTGAGTCATGACCAAACCGAACAACACCCACAAATATCCCAAGATTCATTGCTCGACTCTGTACACAGTGAAAGCGATTTAGTCTGATGCATTCCAATGACATTACAGTGAAGACAAGCTGGTAGCAGCTTTGTCCTTTGAGGCACTTTTAATCAAAAGCCTTTAAGCCATGAATTGTAATTCAAATCACTGATGAAATATACCATTCTTTTGGCTCAAATACTTTAGATGTCACACATGAACAACATGCGGTCTTGTATAACTAACAGCCACATGGCACATTTGTGAATCCTGAATTGATCAGGAAATGTTTATTTAAAATTTTAGTATCATGTTCCATGTCATGACATCAAAATTAAATCCTTCTCATGCTGTAACTGCAACTGTATCTTGGGTGTAGAAATCGGAGGCACTCTAAAGCTCTCATTTTATTTTGATTCTGCTGCAGTAAACATTCAAAGGAGCCAGCCGTAAACAAACCAAGCATCTCCAAGGTTTTATGTGAGCAAAATCAAATAGAGGGGGGTGCTCTTTAAGACAATTTGCAACCCTCTATCTAAAGCAATTAGGTGAAGATGGCGATTGACAGCATCAGAGAGCAGATGCAGAGATGTGACAGGCAGCCAGACGCTCTCGAGTGCACTACACCCAATGCTCTCAATGCTTTGGCTTGTAGATAACTTTACAAATCAGCTGTGATTATGCTGCTTATTAATTCAATCAGCCAACTCCGGCTGGCTGCTCCTTTATTAGTGCAGTCTTTAACTAATTCACTCTACAAAGGCAGATGTGAGTGAAGCAAGCAAAAGAGGGAGCGACAGAGAGAGAGGGAAGACAGAGGAGACCTTTGGCTAACTCTGCAGTAATTGCCTCGAGTGATTTAAAAAAAGGGTTTTGAGGATGAAAAATTGATCCATAGGTCTATTTAATCAAGAGCTGACTCAAGAGCTGTCCTTAAGAGTACCTTTGGCTGAAATAAAAAATGCGACGCTATGTTTTAGATTTTACATTTTTGACATTCAGAGTAGTGACACTTTAATTGACCATATCAGCGGCCTCTGCCTCTCTCAGCAGGTTTCTACAGATTCAGCGTCACTGTTTCATGAACAGACCAACCACATCCTCTGAAAGCATCGGAGGCATGGCTGGGTATTCTTTTGTCTTTGGGCATGAAGGATTATACTGAGAATCGGCTTGAATTACTTCACAGTTAAAGCCCTCCTAAATCTTAAAAACATAATAAAATCATAATTACATCACATGATAAACGCCTTACGAGGCTCTTACAGCGAGCATGGTTCAAAGAAGATTAGTGTATTTATTGCTGGAGGTTATGTATATTTATTTTGCGTCTGATACATCAGAAAGGCATTGTAATCATCACATCAGAGCATCAAATAGTATTATGACCCTGTTATTGCGAGGGAGTGTGTGTAGATTGTTGTGATATTAAAGCCTGTTTTGTTTTTGCTAGATTGTAAAAACCAAACTATGAATTGTCAGAACACTATAAAATGCACACTCACATCCCAGTGTTGACACATAAAATATTTATTTGTGATCCTCCTCTCCCTCTGTCTCTTTGTTTGTTTGTGTGTGTGTGTGTAAAGCAATAGAAGTTGTTCAGGAATACATCATGATAACTAAAGCATAACTGGCAAATGATGTTCTGATGCAAGAGCCAGGACACAAAATGACAAAATGCACAACAACTTAAATAATATATGATTGATCCATGGATTTGGCATTTTTCACACACCTGTGGACGTTTTATATCGATGGTATGGCTTCCATCAAATGTTGGGAAAAGGCTGGGGGGAAGCTCTTTGGTTTCCTGGAGACGGTACAATTTTAATCAGTTCTGGACATTGTGATGGTATGACTGAAAGGAATTCAGATGTGCTGCTCCATCCTCATGGAATAATTTACAACAGACACTGAAGCCCGGAACTTCTTGTTCTTGGCGCTATTAATATTAGCAGTACATGTCCTGCAACAATGCTCTTCACTGATGCTTTTGGTTAATACTTACAAGTTGTGTTTTTACTCTTAGTACTCTTTTTTTTACTGGATATCTTGGCTTCATTTACCACTTTTTCTTCTTTGTTTGTTGATTTTATTGTTTGTTTGGCACACTTGTGAAAGAGGGGTCCTGTTCTTATCTATATATATATTCTGTATAGATATACGTATATGACTACAAAGTGAAATAGTGCTATAATGCGACGGGCCTCTGACTGCTCAAGTAAGACTCTTTGAAAGATACATGCCTTGTGTAATGGTGGCACCTAAGATTGTATTCTTCTATGACATAGATTGCTTCATTGCAAATGAGGCATTCAGGTGCAGCTTTACTGAAAGTTGGCACGATGAAAGCAGACTTACCAGTCCATTCTTAATTAAAGCTGCGGTTTTCCACGTCAACTTTTCTCTTTACGCTCTGTGAGTGAGACATTTTTGCCTGTCTGGCAAACAATCCAAAAGGCTTTTCTTCCTGCTTCTTGCAAGTTTTTTCCCACCAATCAGGACACTGATAGCGTCAAAACCAGTTATCATGTCCTGCCAAGTCCAGCCCCCACATTGTCTGCTTTGAAAGATTCTGGCCCTTGGATAAATGTATTTGATGACCCCTGATGTATGCAATGCAAATCACTTTGTTGCTGGGCTTTTGCTGCTTCGTTTATCATTTCTTTGATGGGTCGCTCATTTGAGTGACAGCTGCTATATAAATAATGTTTCTATTAACCATGGCACGCCTCTCTGTGCATACCACCAGATCCTGCAAGTCATTAATGTAAAATAATTAAATCAGAGTTTAAACCAAAAGCCCGATCACATGCTGTTGATTGAGCTTGATTAACAAAACACGTGATATTTCCCCTATCTGAAGGTGCAGTTAAATATCTTAGCTAATAACCTTTAAAATTATGTAAAACTCCATAATTAGGAGGAAAGTAGTTAGATTTGCCTTGTATATATAAAAAACGTCACTCAAAATGAACATTTAACTTGATAGGCAGTAGATAAAACACTCTGTAAAATCAAAAACCAAAAAGTAGTGAGTCTGTTTTTTAAATCAGCTGTCTTCTTTTGTCCTTATTCACATATTCACATCAGTATTTAATTATTCTGCTTAGTTTTTAATTAATTTTTGTTTCAAGCTACTGTGTGTATTTAATACAGCGTGAAACAAAGAGTGAGACAGAAATAGAGAGAGAGAGAGAGAGAGAGAGAGAGAGGAAGAGATTTTTGCTTTGGTTTCCAAACTTACATTGCTTCCTCAGCTTTTAAAAGCTCAAAGTATTTCTCCATGTATGAGCATAAAAAACGCAAAAAAAGCACTCTGAATCGGAGGGATAAAATAGAGGCATAATGGGAACTCAGTGATGTTTCAGCTTTCTTCGGGCCTTGATGAGGTCTCCAACATGCTGCTTCTTCTGGGGCTTGATCTCAAAAAAGAGCAGTTCACTGTCAGCGGTTGCAATGGTGCACATATCTTCACACACAACAATGTACTGTGTGATGTCTTCATGTCAGAGAGTTCATTAAGTGTCCCATCAAGCTGCAGTGAACATAACCCAGTTGGTACACGAAGAGTAGCAGCATGACATGGTCAGACAGTCCCAGCTGAGCCTGTAGGGGCAGGCAGTAAGCATCAGTGTTTGACATGAAACTCAGTTCGAGTGTTGTGTTTTGTCCATAGGGACATGTCATCTGTTGCTTGTTGTTAGGGAGCTCAAAAGGCAGATTGGTGTGGTTAATGTTAACTGCGCCCAGCGTGGGAACCTTCCATTGAGGAGAAGAAGTGAGCCAGTTCACAAAAGAAGGCAGTGGCTTCCAGCTGGACATAAACATCAGTTACAACAATGGACGCAAACCCGAGGGGAGAATGGACTCCGTGAGTATCCAGTTTAGCTATGTGGAGATGTGGCACCAGCAGTGCATAACCATGAAGAAAATAACCTCACATTTGAATTTAAAGGTTATGTCAGTTCACCTGTCAGCATGAAAATAGTGTGGTCTGGAGGGTGATTTCAAGCTCTGGTATAGGTGTTTTTGGTCTAAATAGTTCACAAGAGATGATTTTACACCTCAATAGTTGGACATTTAAAGCTCCTTAACATATAGTTTCCCCCCTTTTCATCCTCTTAAGCTGTAAAGTGGCTATAATCAATTTTTTTATGATTACAATTTATCAAATGACAATGTGAAGACAATGTGAAAGGGTTCACTCGTAGTGATGAACCAAATTATCACCCAAATCTGCCGCATTTAATCTCTCGACTTTTCAGCAAACACCAGACAGACAAATTGGCAACTAGCTGGTTAACATAGTGGCGCACTGAGTAGCTAAAGAGCCACAGATTTTGCTCAGGAGTTGGTGGAGACCAAAAACAGAGCTAAAAGAGAGTGATTATTTGACTTATAAGTTCACTATAGTAACATCTTTACAGTAAATGTGATAATGTATCAGTATTGTGTTGTGTGAAAAAATAATTTAATTTCATGCTGTGTATAGACATATATTTTGTATCAACTTGTTTCCAGCTCGTCATTGAAGCTGTATGATGTTTGCACTGTATGAAAAAATCAACCCCAACACTCCATGCTTTTATGGCTGCACTATTCCATCACATGTAAATATTCTACATTATTTGTGTATCATTTCATACACAGTTCCTCAATGGTCAGCCTGGTGTATGTGGTATTTATAGAGGCATAGGGGAATTTCAAATAAAGTTTTGTGATTTTGAGCAATGTTGGGCTCCAATGTGTGAGTTTGTAATGACTGGCCCACTGGGAGGTCAGTGAGGTTTAAGAGTGTAGTCTAACTAGCAGTGCCAGTTGCTGAAGCTAGAAAGGTCAAATCTTTAACCTTAGCTTTGATGTTTACAGTTCTGTGGCATCCAGGAGGGGATGGTCTTAAAATTGTGCACACACTTTGTCACAGATGTTTAGGACTTCCAAAAAACCTGTTATGACAAGTTGGTCGGTACATTACATTTACATTGATCTTGGATGCCTTATCATCATCAGTCTCTGTTCCAGCAGTGGCCAAGAAACACTTTGTTTTCTAGTATTGATCAAACATTTTTGTCAATTAATTTTTGAGCCCATCCCATGAAAAATTAGCTAACTTACAATAGTAGACGAGAAGAAACAGCTGTAGAAGCAATGCGCATTGTTAATCCTTTTAATTTATTACCTGGGAGCATTGCACCATTTGGTGGAGAGAACATGTAGTCCTGCTATAAATTTGTAATATCTCTTCTGGGTTTCACAGAGAAAAGAGAATTGATATCAGAAATCATGTATAAAATCATAAAATATTAAATAATGTATTTACATAGCCTTGGGTGCAGCAACCCGTCATCCCCGTCTCCGCTCCATGATGCCATTTCTGACCTGAATTACATCTGTTGATAATTATGTTTGACTGGCTTATTACATGTCTAAATTCATCCATGCCCCATAACTCCTGCATTTAATCAGAGACCATGTGGTACGAAATTATTAAAAACCTGCACTCAGTGAAACCGGGGGAATGTTTGGTTAAAATCAAGGGTGTCTCCAACTGACTTTGTATAATTTGTTGTCACCAGTTGCCTACATGAGTGCTACTAGCCAAAATCCATATTGCTCAAAGAAGACCAAGAGAAAGAAGGGCAATGCATGACAGGAAATAGTAACACTGGTGTAAAAGCATATCGCTGACAGAGATTTTCCATATGAATTAGTCTGTTACATGCTCCTAGTGCCCTGTGAAGCTGGTTGGAGGGTTGCATGTAACATAAGATTTATTGTGTCTGCTCCCACTCCTCGCACCACCTGTTCCAAAAGGCAAATGAATCCCGCGACCAAAACGTATCCCTCTCCCCCCTCCGTGCACAGACATGACACATCAGTCTCAGCCATTATCCACGGCCTGATATGTTTCTGGGACACATCACATGCCACCTTGACATGGAGGATGTGGCTACTGCAGCACTCTGCCTGACTGACTTATATTGTATGTGAAGTTTTTGTCTTTTTTCTGAACAGTCCTCCTCCCTCTCTTCCTCCCCGCTCTCCTCATACAACCTCAATCAAAGCACTTTCTTCATGGTAAAGAACAGACAACAGATGAGCAGATAAATGTCGGACTACCCTGCAGGAAGCAGCAGGGCACTTTAAAAAAGGAAGTCCACATGAGGTGGAAAAGAAAGGGACTCACTGTCATGTACATGAACAGCCTGCTTTCCTGCCTCTTGGGAGGATTTATGTATTTTTCAGTAATGGAAAATAAGTACCTTTACTCAAGTACTGTACAATATTAAGGTACTTGTACTTTACATGAGTATTTCAATGTTCTGCTACTTTATAAAATATTGTACACTTTACTGCACTACAGCTGGAGTTACTGGTTACTTTACAGACTAGGTGTTACATAAAGAAACATGTGATCATCTTATAAGATACAACACATTGTTAAAGATACAACCAGTTGTGTTCTCAACCTTTTTGACTTATGGCCCCTTAAAATAAAATGGTTTGTATTTGTGGCTCTTTGTTATGTTTCAGATGTCTATCAGTGGTTAGCAGTTTCACAAAGAGACATTTATGCTCTAAACTCTCAGTCGGCTTTATTTCAACAAGTGTTCAAAATATCCAATATAGAAAAAAACATAGCAAAGATTAGAGATAAGCCCAAAACATGAAAATAGATATATGTGCCAGAAGTTTGATTCTTCTTCCTTCCTGTCCCATTAATCTTCTCATGGCCGCTCAGATTTATCTTTTAATCTTTCAGAGGGGGCCCGACCCCCAGGTTGGACACCACTTGACTAAAGTATCTAACTGTATATGAAGTACCAACCAGCTAGAACAGTTAAAAGTTGCTTATACATTGACGCAACAATCTAATAATGTCATATATAAGAAGACATTTTACTGCAGAATGAGTACATTTACTTTAAGTACATTTAGCTGATAATAAGCAGGAATTTTAATGGAAAGGAGAATTTTTACATTGTTGCGTTCAACTTCACTTACATGCTTCATACAAGTTGCTGGCTTCCACTGGGTGGGTTCAGTGTTTTGCTCAAGGACACTTCAACATGTGGACAGGAGGAGGTGGGATCGAACCACCAACCCTGGGATTAATGGGCGACCCATTGTACCTTCTGAGCCACAGAGACAATAATCATGATAATCTAATGATCTAAATGATCTAAAAACTTCTGCCACTGAAATGTTTACTATTTCGTGATAATACAAAGAACATTCCACTAAGGCCAGGAATACAATCCAGTGCAGACCAGTGCGTGACTGTGTCCCTGTGAAGGCAGTGTGCTGCAGTGCCCAGTGCTCAGGTGGTGGCTGCCCTGATGAGACATGGCTGTTGGCTGTTCTCAGTCCAACTAAACAACATCATCAACAACCAATCACAGGGTCCTGTGCCGGGCCCCGAAGATCAAAACCACAGAGACTGGGCATGCCTGTAAATCCACTTTTTCACGCTTACTTGCACAAATGTAACAGATGCAGAGAAATGTTTTGCATTAGGGAAAAAATGTTGCTGTATTTTTTGCTCAGAAAAATGTTTTCTACTGCCTCAAACATTTTGGCTGATATTATTTTCCAGTTCTTTGTTATTATCTCCCCCAGCCAGACCAGTGGAGGCAAATCTACTCCACCATCTAATGCTTTGATATACATCAGAAATAAGAGGCGAAAAAAGCAGAAATGAGCAGTATCCAGACTCCTTTTCTTAGGATGAGTGTGTTTTTTTCTGGTTTGATACAGATAAAAATGTATCCACATTAAGCTTTTTTCAACCTTTCATCACTATATCTTTGAAGAGGTAAATTTGGCAGCATTCTATTATTTACACACGTTGAGAATCTGTACTCATCACCAGCTTCACATGCACCAGGTGTGTATCTTTCTGTAAAAAGTGACGTTTGTAATTAAAAAGAAACAGCAAATCAAAACGACATATATTTATGGAGTTTTACAAACAGCTTTGAGTCCCGAGGTGAAAGCGTATACAGACACACACACGAAAAAACACACACACACAGACACACAAATTCAGTCTCAGCAGCTCCATCATGCACTTCACTGCCCCAAACCTGCAGGATATACAAGTGTGTGGGATGTTAAAGTGAAGTGTTATAGAGGCAAGGAGGAAAAAAGACATCACAAATGTGTGTGTGTGCATGTGTGTGTGACTGTGTATGTGTAAGAGAATGAGAGCGAGAGAGACAAAATTTGATGAAAAACAAGGAAGTGAGGAAGGGCTGAGTGAAAGGGATGGACTGTATGACCCGTCTCTGCACCTCTTTCAACCTGCTCAGTGAGCCATGTGCTCTGCCTTGTAAACTGCAGTGCTACTTGATTACTTTGTCAGTCTTCTTAAGTGGCTTTTGCTCTGTGGAAATAAAATAAAAATTATAGGGAAATAGGGAGACATTTCCGACAGAGGATGTCCAACAGAGAGTGGGAGTGGAGACGCGGCACCCAAATGAAGGGAAATTATATTCTGCTGTCTTATGAATGAATAATGAAGCATCATCAGCCCCGTCAAGTTTTCTTATGTGTAGTATCAAACCAAACAACCAGAAAATCAGTATCACGCAGCACTTCTGTGGAGGACCCGTTCTCCCTCTGCTGTGTATGCACAGTACTTAAAAGCTATTCTGTGTAATCCTCACATCTTCTTAAAGAGAGCTGAGGGACAAGAGTCAATTAATTTTTCGTACCAAATTCCCAGTTCAGTTCTTTGGATAAAATTCACGTAATTAAGAAAGACATTTCAAGCTTCTCATTTCAAGGAGAGGGAAAGGAGGTATATGCGGTTGGTCATCTTCATTGTCATCTTTGCAGATGAATTATGATGATTCCGGCAGATCATTTTAGCAGAGTATTGTCAAAGATATTATCAAAATGATACTTATTTTGCACTGATGCTTTGGACTACACAATGTTTTACAGCAATAAACTTCATTTTGTTCATTCTACCCAGGATGACTCCAGTTATACAGTGCCACCCCTTGGCAAAATTAGGTACTTAATTCTTCATACAATCCATCCCCATCTGCCAAACTGCTCACTGCACATGCTTTCTGCTCACTAATTAATGCCTGTTGGCACAACAAAGTTGCAACTTCAGTGATACCTGCTGCGATTGAAAAATGGAAAACAACTAAAAAGACAATGTGAAGTGCATCACTGGAGCACATTTTCATCTAATGACGGTCTATGTAACTTTACCTAAAATGTGAAAGAAATCATTATATCATTATTATATGTTACCAAGCAGAACAAGTGAGATTTTGAATATTATACATAAAAAATGCTGTGCTTGTACTTCTGTGCAGTGTGGTGGAAATCCCAAACCCAGTGATGCGGCTGATTTTGACAGACAAGAGCATGATGAGCCGTGTCAGCTCTGCCCCAGTGAAGCAGGGCACAGCGGCGGCCGGTGACAGGAGCTGAGCAGGCAATCAAATACGACATTACTGGCACAAGAGTCATAATGTTGCTGCTCTTTCAAAACTCACTACTGAGTTAGATATTGATTAAAGAAGGGACTGTTGTTTCCATGAAAGCAAATGCAAATAATACTGACAGAACAGGGATTTAGCTGAGCATTAAAGAGCCTTTCTGAAAACGTAAACAAAGATTGAACAACCTGACAGAGGTTAATGTATAGTGCATGTTATGATCACAGGCTCACATTATCAGCCAGGCTTTAGTCATACTTGAACCAGCATGGTGTATTCTCTTATATTACCTAATAAATGTACGGTAATTTCTGGAACTGATGGCAGTTTGTGGCAATAATTTAAAAATGAATGTTAAACACTCAGAAATCTATGTGAATGGCAGTGGAAGTTTGTATGACCCTTGGCAATGCACTTTTATTTATTTTAAATGTCTTCTATATAACATTTTATACCTCAAATATGATGATCTGAAAGGTTGCTGAAAGTGTTACTGTGTGATCAACCCCACCCTATGATTTAAAGAGCCATGCAGGAAGGTTTGTGGTCTAGCTCTTCAACAGCACAAGCTTAACAAAGAGGGGTCTGAAAATAGACTGTGGGTTAGGATTTTTGTTACTGTAAATAGTAACAGCAACATTAAAGGGGTCACCAGCAAGCAAATGAAGACTGGAAGTCATGCTATTGCTGTGCACATGCGGTATACATGCACACATCACAGTGATTTGATTGGACATCAACATCCCACTTCAGTTCACATCAGTAATGTGAACCCTGATCTTTTGAGTATAAAAGTCAGGACTTAACCCTGCACTGCAGAAAGGTTAAGCCCTGGTTTAGTGGTGGGGATATCCCACATTTGAAGTTTTGAGTTTGAAAGGTATGTAAGCGCATGGCTAATGTATGTGTCAGCCAAAAGCTATATATAGTGTGAAAAGTCCTGATGATGTTGTGTATTTATCCAGTATGTGATATTACGTGAAGACAACAAAGCAGTACAGTTGCTATTTTAAATGGATATAACACATAGTATTGGATTCATTGGATGGTGTGCATACATACACTGTTTGTCACATAATTGTTGCAAAACAAATTTATTGTTATGCCCATGTCATTTCAAGTGCATCACCTCTTTTTACTCATGATATTGCAGCTTTTGTTACAGTGACACAACACATGAAATTTAAACTGCAACAGAGCTGAAAGGCTTTGCATGTTATGTTGCATGGTAGATGTTCCTGGAGAAATGACTACTTACTTAATTACTAATTCCTACTCCAAAAAGAACTGTTACACTTACTTGTAGACTGATTTACAGGTCCTATTCACCTTGTGTGTGACACATCATATAGTGAAACCTCTTTAATTTCCTGGAGAAACCACCATAATTCTAGAGCACATGTTGGCAAGATGACATTTGAGAACTTTGACATTAATATTGTTACTGAATTGGCTGAAAACAGATGTAAACTGGTACATGCTTTTGAAACTTAAAATGAATTTGGACAACATAATACATATTCTGACACAAACACTTCAAACATGTCTTTTGTTCTCTTTATGTCATTGTTCATTGAAAAATCCATATAATGATGCTGTTGTTGAAGCTTGATCTTCATTATTTGCTTAATTAATAAATTAATGCAATTATTTTCACAATATTTATGTGAGTATTATTAGGCTAGGTACGTGTAGGCGGGATACAAATGCAGTGCAGTATGTGCAGTTTAATAGGAATGGTTAGATGTGCAAATGCTGTGTTTCTTCCTGACATGACAAAATATAGGCTTTTATTTTGAGAACAAGAAGGAAAAGGAAGTGACGTCATTGGTACTGCCGCTTTGTAACTTCTACCAATAGCATACCTGCTTTGTAAAATATGAAAATGGCGGCTCTCTGTAGTGAGTTTGGGGACCTGGTACAAATCAAGAAACAGCTAATATCGGTGGTGTCGCTTTGTAAAGAAAGAGGACTTTTACACAGCGGGAAGTGGTGAGACGGACTGTGACTAATGTGCCAGTAACAGCCTGTCTTTCTGCTCCGTTACCTCAGTAACTAAGACTTAACGCTCGTTACCGGTCTGTTAGCTAACGTTAGCAGCGCTGTTGACAACTCTCATTACAACAATTGAGCTAACAAATGCTGTTACTGAACACATTAAATATATAACACCATTAACGTTATATTACAGGAGTGTCGTGAAATCGATTTTGTTGTTATAGAAAGTCAAAATGCATCCGAGGACCAAATCACTGAGCCGAAATAAGATGCAACTGTTAACTTTGCTGCCAGTTATCTAAATACATCACATAGATGTATAGTACCGGTGTTATCCAGGTATATGCTTTGTAAAGTTAATGTTCATCCCTTAACCAATACTGGACTCAGTTTGTTGTTACTGTTAATTGCTGTCAGTTAGCAAATATATACTGGACAAAGAAGAGTAAAAAAAGAAAGCAACTTTGGTGTTTTTGCCTGCTGCAGGAAAAAAATCTAACCCTAAAAATGACCTTGACTACAGTCAATGGCACGGTTATGTCACATGCATCCTGTCTTTACATTTTAGGGCTTCTGAATTGGCTTTTGCTTTGGACCCTCTTCCCAAGGATGAATTACCCCCGTTGCCTCCTTTTACTGAGGTTTGTACGGCTTTTCTGGGTTTAATTTGTTTTTATTACGCCGTTTTTAACTACCTACCATCCAGATTCACTCAATTTCCTCTTGATGTATCTTCAGGGTTTAAAATGTTTTTATATTTTATACTTTTTATCAGTATCACATATACACACTATGCTCTTTATCAGCTTGTTCCAGCTCTTCATTGAAGCTGTGTGATGTTTACACTGTGTGAAATATTCAAACCTAAGAATCCATTCTTTCATTATCATGCCATCAAATGGAAATGTTTTAGGTGTGTTGTGCGTCATTTTATACAAACTCCCCCAAATTTCAGCCCAGCCCCAACCAATGGGCTCTTTAGCTCATTGCTTCAAACAGGTAACAAATATGTAGTTTCAGGCTAATTCATTTCCTAAAACAGTTGGTGACTGTAGTTTTTAGTAGAGGTTACTCAAACAGGAGTAAATAGGGAATTTGTTGGGGACCTGTTATTTTCAGCCACAACTGGTACACTAGTGAGTATTTACAGCAGCAGGATGGTGCACGTGGGATCTCCTCAAAATATACTACAGTGCCCATGTCACATGTCACCCACTGGAACGCAACACAGGCAGTACTTGTTAAGAGGATCAATTCATTGTTCGCCGTTTTGGTCTTTTCATGGGATTTGTTGACAATAAGAAGCATAAATAATGTTGCTAGGCCTACGGCATACAAGCTTTAAAATGTTGAACAGTCACAGAATCACGCAGTCACACAAAACTCATCTTGAGTTATGTTTGGCATTTAATGTAGAACTATTGTCCTCACAGGAAGGGAAAATGTATACTGCCCCCTGCTGACAGAGTTTTATGTAGAAAACAAAATTGGCTAACCATGTGCTCAGAAGTGGGATATATAGTTAAAACTTTATGAAAGCCCTTTTGTGTTTTTCAATTAGATCAATTATTTGTTTTATTTCAGTAATGAAGTCAACCTGACAAAGATGTTTAAGGGGTCTTTTCTTTTTCATTGTCTGTCTGCAGGACGATGCACAAGACCTGGATGCTCTTACAGTGGCCAAATCCTACTTTGACCTGAAAGAGTATGACCGTGCTGCTTACTTTCTAAAAGGCTGCTGCAGTCAGAAGGCTTATTTCCTTTATATGTATTCTCGCTATCTGGTAAGATTCTGTAGATACCCGGCATGGCCACATCCTTTGATCCTTGATTTCATTTCACAACAAGACTGCATTCACTTTGATCGTAATGCTTGTGAACCTTTTTGAAAGTTTCCTTCTGTGTCTTCAGTCAGGCGAGAAAAAGAAGGATGATGAGACTGTGGACAGTCTAGGTGAGGACTGGCCTGTTTTGACCTTTTTAAAAGAGAACTGAAAGTACCTTTGTTACACTTTAACTGAACCTTTTTGTTTTACTGTGTGTTTCTAGGTCCTCTGGAGAAGGGTCAGGTGCGCAATGAAGCCTTGCGAGAACTAAGGGTTGAGCTCAGTAAGAAGCATATTGCAGGAGAGTTGGACGGGTTCACCCTGTACC
>JAVQJF010107842.1:0-18880 GCA_036023855.1 Gadopsis marmoratus
CACCCTTTCAGCTTTTCAGCATTCACATGCATTTTCTTCAGGAAATGCAATTTTTCTAGTTTTATTTTGATATTTTGTCTTAAAGTATTGGACAAAGTAAAATGCAGCTGTGATGATGATGCTAGTTATTACAATTCATCCTGAGGGGGGCATGAAAGTTCATATATACTGTATATGATTCAATACACCACCATAACAAACTATGTTCTGTACAATTAAAGTTGACCCAACACCTCTCACCTATAGGTGTTTCCATTCTTGTGTCCACGAACTTTGTACAGCATACATTCCTTTTACATACTGCAGACTGTACAGTGAAACCAAAACAAAGTGGTCAGTTAGACTGAGGCACAGGCATGGTAGATGTATTAGTAGAGAATATTTAAACCAGAAATTAAACCTGCTTGTTACAGCATGCTCTAGGTTGTCAATGCCACTGACTGAATACTCCTATCTGTATTGATTTGTGATTTTTGTTATAAGAGATCTGCATTTAGAAGACCAGTGAAATTTTGATGTTATAATAACAGCAAAATCTCATCTCCACAGCATGTGCATTGTGTGTATGTGTGCAGTGTTTTTATAGATGAGGCCTAGTCTAGAAAAACTATCTCATGTGCCTGTGGGTTAGCTATTGAAGTTGTCCTTTCTCACAGAGTGATGCACTATTTCACAGAATCACAGCGATTCCTCCGATCATTCACACAGTCAGAGGGAACAAAGAACAAGCTCAAGATAACAAGCTGAGCACTGAGAGGATTTCTTCCTACCAGCCCTGAGATCTGGTCCTGTGGGCATTCTTTAGTGTTAAAGGTGCTTTTCCCACAAAGTGGGAACCTGTTTAAAAAGAGCTTGGATTGTTGTTTGAGTATAAGCTTACCCCAGGCTTTCTTCGACCCCTACATACAAATTTTAAGCTATCAGACTGTAGGACTCGGGATGTCAGACAATAAGAGTATGTCTGGTGTTTCCTGTTTAATGCTCATCATGCCAAAAACCGCTGGGTGGTAGCCAGGAAAACTAATGTTTCTATATACTGTAATTCGAAACCATCTCAAACGGTCACCCTTACTCATCACTTCCATTCTTACTTTTTGCCACCACTCTTCCCTAAAACAATATTAGAATGAAGAGAGGAGGATGTGGGGCACTGTCATGTGAACCATTCTGATTGGTTGAGACACAGTACAGCTAAAGTTATGCCAAGGAAGCACTGCTCCTCCATGATCATTCTTTGTCATTCAGACAGACCAGATGTTAGATACATTTCATTGCTGTACTTGTGATTCCACGTGCATTACCCTTTGATTTTTAGAAGCACAATAATAGTATTCTTTGTGGAATTGACACTTGAGAGGAGAGCAAACATCAAAGTCCAGTGGCAGTCTCCACAGCTGTATAGGCAAAGCCTCTACCCCTGCCCCACAGCTAATGCAGTTTAATCACTCTAAAAAAATGGTAGTAGTATGGGTAGATTAGTGTTGGCACAATTAGTTATTTTTTTAAACTCAGCTTTTACGTTCAGCATCACAATATGCGTATGTATCCTCAGGGGTATTTTCATGCAGCTGTGCTTTTCACTGCATGATGTAATTTCAGGTTAGTGAACATCAAGCTAAATATTTGTTACTGCCTTAACACACCCATGCGGACACGTGGCGTTTGCTGCTGTTTGTATATCGAAACAGAATATGTGCTTGCGGTTTCACATGCAAATATATACTTGATCTTAACATGAAAATGCTACTAATGCTAACATGGGCTCTGCTTTTGTCTGCAAGGTCTCAAACTACGGTACATTTGATCTATAGATCTGCAAATCGGCTCAGAAGAACTGCTGTTCTAGATGTACTCTAGATGTGATCATGAACAAATAGTTCATAATAATAATAATAATTGGACCGTTTGGTCGTTTAATGGTCAATCATGATACACATATGCAGAGAACAGCTCAAATACACACATACACGTTGAAATGTATCCTCTGCTTTTGACCCATCCGGCCATCGTTCTTCCGAGGGGAGCTGGAGCAGTGGTCAGCCTTCTATGGCGACCGGGTAACCAAATCCAGTGAACATCCCTGTCCAGGTCAGGATAGATGTACCACTGGGGGCAACTTAATATATTTCATTGTACTATTCATTTATTATGTACTAGCAGGAACTAGTCATCTCTGTGAGTAAATGTGTAAGTAAATTCTGACTTTTTTTAAAGAATTCTGAATTTCAGAAGTCAGAATTTTGAGAATGAAGTCAGAACTCAAAAAGAACTTTCATATGTGGCCCTACCGCTATTCAGTCTATTGAGCGGAACGTGGCGGTGATGCACCGGAATGCCAACTGCCATAAAACTAGAAGAAGAGGAGTAAAATAGAGCATTTTAATTTATTAAATTATAAATGCAGGCTTAACAGGGCAAAATCATGATGGACAAATGAAGAGGTTTTTGAAGGAGGTTGACAAAATAAGTGAGTAATGTTGTGAGGCTTATTAACGCCAGCTAATTGCTAGGTAATAATTAAAATGGCTAGCTTTGTTAACAAAATTAACATCATTAGTTAGCTAGCTAAACAGGCAGATGAGGGATTCTATGTGTTAATAATGTTAGTGACAGTATTAACGTATATTTTAACCATATAGCTAATATAGAAATAGACTTCATTGCTTTTATAAAAGTCAAAGGCTAGACATCACTACTCACCAGTTAACGCTAGCTAAGAGGACCTTAATGCCATCAACCTTTAACCAGAACGTTACAGCTGGGAAGGGTCTAATTTGTTGTATATGATGTCCACTTTGGTCATTTGTATATTGGAACATATGTAAATGATTTGTGTGTGTGTTATATATTTATACATATATATATATAATTTTTTTATTGCCCAATAAACAACTTAAAAACTATTTGAATAGGAAAAAAAGACATTTTGCAATAAACCACAACTGTTACATTTTTAAATGTACTAAAAACAGTATTTAAGTGTTTAGTAGTAATACTTGTCTAGTAAAGTTTTGTCATAAAAGAACATCTTGCATGATGTAACATGACATTGCAAACAAAAAACTTTACAATAAAGTCTATAGTCATCTAACCAGAAGAGGTCATCCCAGATGGACATTTTACTAAAAATAATGAAAAATTAAACACATGGACTTCACCTCCAGTCTAAATTATAGGCCAACTAACAAAGCCTCCCTCTAGTGTACCAGTCCACAAAGACCAAAGATCTTGTAGTTATTTTTATGAGACAATCTTGTGACAATAGTTTTAATTAGGATGAGCTTGATACTTAATGAATGCAGGCTAAATAAACTAAAAGAAACATGCGTAATAATGTTCCATATGAACGTAATGGAACATCTGATTGGGACGTCACGGCCCCGCCTCTTCGGGAGGGATAAGTAGGCGAAGCCGGCCAGCGGCGCGCGTTAGTGTGACCGGCAGCTCGTGCTAGTATAATCCGAAGTAACTCCCACCACGGTGACGGTGTTCTGTGCTGTTGACGATCACTTTCAGGGCAACTTTAAACGCGCTGAGAATGGCCGAGAAGATGGACATGGAGCGAGGGAAGGCGGCCAACGGCGAGGCGCACTTCGACGAGCCGCTGGCCAACGGAGCGGCGAGCCACGGGAAGGGGAGCCCCGAGCCGCTGTCCCGGCGGGCGAAGAGGATAGTGATGGCCAACCTGCTGGTGATTCTCACCGTGGCGGGCGTCATCGTGGGGGTTTTAATTGGACTTGGCGTGCGCAGCGTGCCGCTGAGCAGGACCCAGGTCATCTACATCGGCTTCCCCGGCGAGCTGCTCATTCGCCTGCTGAAGATGATCATCATCCCGCTGGTGGTCTGCAGCCTCGTGTCCGGCGCGGCCAGCATCGACCCTAAAGCCCTGGGCAAACTCGGCGGATGGGCCATGCTCTTCTTCCTGGTCACCACCTTGATCGCGTCGTCCATCGGCGTTGTGATGGCGTTCATCTTAACCCCGGGCTCTGCGTCGGGGGCCAAACCCAAAGTGCCCGGCTTGGACGGCCACGTGCCCGTCGCTAAAGAAGTGCTGGACTCCTTCTTGGACTTGATCAGGTGAGTGATCCTCCTGCCCGGCTTTCAAGACGCCCGAAGGGAACATAAAGAAGGTGTAGCCACGGGGGGAGGGAAACGGGTAACGTCGCCCTCGCTGTGCGCGCTGTTAATATCTGCTCGCGCGGAGTACTGCAATATGCTCGCGCGGGTGTTTTATCGCGCGCGCGGGTTTTCACATAAATAACTCATTCCTAACTAATTAATAATAAGCTCATTCCCGTCAACCGTTGAGCCGGTGCTGCGGTCACGTGTGAGACTTCGCCGCCAGTACACGACACCGCGGCGCGCAGTTGCATCATGCCCACGGACCCCGCCGCACAGCGCGATGGTTGCCGCTCAAAATCCACCCCAGTTCTTGTCATTTCCTTTTGTGGGCAAGATAACGTCAGTTTATACGGAACTGACTGCCAGAGCTTAAAATACCCCCCCCCCGCCAACTCTTTTTAAATTGTTGTCACACGTGGTGACGAGAAATGTGGTCTAACGCCTGTCAGAAAATGAAAAAAGAAAAGGACCAACAAGTTTAAAGGCAAAAGGACACTCAGCCATATTTCTTTTTTTGTAGTCGAGGTCAGCGTGTCCATTATTCCACACACTGCTCTAAACTGGCGTGGGGGGGAAGCAGGAGTCCCACGTGTGTCTATATTAATCAACGTGCCACCTCATCCACTGAGGAGTAAAGGGGAAGCAAAACGCTCGACTCCCGAGACTGAAATAGTGGGATCTCAAAACCTTCACATTATCATAATTTTGCATTTTTTTAAGTAACCCACCTTGCACAACATGTTCCACCAGGTGCTTGTTTTTCGCTCTTGCATATCTCGCCTCCTGTTTGACCCAAAAACCGGCTGGAGCCCAGATGGCCTTGCTTATCTGGGTAAACAGCTTATTCACTAGATTGCTGCACTACAAAGACAAAGTGTCTTGAACCTCAACCTTTTTGTAAACACGCCGCCACAGACTACGATGCCATGTCAAAATGTGAGCCGGAAAGGGTCTGATGCCTTTTTTATTTGATATTTAAAACAGGAAACCTCTATTTTAACCCCATGGTCAGCGAGTACGTTACTTGCTGCCTGACGGTGTAAAGTCTCTTGCGACCCTATTGCATAAGTTTGTCTGGTGATTTTTGAACATTCCTTGGAGCGCCTCTGTGCTTGTTTTCCGTGAATTATGGAATTGTGTACTATAAAAGCCAGATTTTTCCACCCTCCGTCCCTCCTCCTCCAGCAGAGGGGACATTGCTCTGGCAACGCCTCCTGAAAACCTTTCGTTCTGCCCAGGGCCAGATTAGACGGGAGTAACCGTGCAAATCTTAACCATTAACAATGTTATTTCTTTTCAGATGCCCTTTCTTATATAACAGCATCTACAAGAACACAATGGTATGGTTTTACAAAACTCAGATGGGCTTTTTAGCATTTTGTCGTGACTCTCGGTTCATGTTTTGATGGCTGGAATGAAAACCGACTTAATAATAAAGCAAGTTTACGTCTAGAATCAGCGCAGCAGTCCAGGTTGCTGCTCGTGTTCCTGAATGCAACATCTCGCCATAGTTGTCCAGATTTCTGTTCAGGTTACTGTTTGTGGGGAAACAACAACAACAAAGGAAGAGAAGCAATTAGGAAAGTAGTATTTATCTTGGACAGGACACTGCTGCACACACACACACACACACACACACACACACACACACACACACATTTCCACGTTATCCTAATAGGACAGCAGGAAAAACCCTGTGCCCCTCGGTTGGTGTCCTGGTTAGTCTTGACAACAAAGACTGTGTGGGATCAGTAAATGGCCTGGTCACTGTTCAGACACACGCTTGCATTAAAAGAACACGTTTCCCTGCATGTATGTTTATAGGTTTAACTCTGACTGGAGCCACTCCTACACATCCTAGTTGACATTCCTTATCTCCTGCCTTTTTGTTTGTTCTGTCTACATCCACAGGTGACGGCTGACACTCGGTGCTGCCGTCACCTGTGGCTTTATTGATCGCGTACAGCCTTTGCCTTGAGCTGCAGGACAGTGCTGACATTAAATACGGATTGCGTGGCACAAAGCATTTCTCAAAAAGTTCCGCATCTTAACCTGCTTTGATCCCCAAGTGCTTGTGGTATTGGATAGCTTGGTAGAATGTAGTTTGCTAGGTTGTATCCCCTTTTTTGTTTATTAGCTGTCACTTTTAGAATTTTTGTCATCACAGGCTAGTTTATGTACCGTCAAGTTTTCATTTCAGATTTCTAAAAACATAACCAGTAAACATTTATCCTTGATCCAGCCCCTTGGGACCAAAGAACGATTTTTGGGTGGAGTTTCCTCTTTTTACACAGGCAATAATCAACACTGTTCACTTGACAGTGGTGATAAAGTCATGGCTGATCAGTGTACATTTTAGACTTCTCTTAATGTCTTGTTAGGGTTGCACCTTAGCAGGTAGTTAAATTCGAATGGGGCCAAAAAGATGAGGTTTTACAAAACTGTACATCCGACTTACTGAACTTTCCCATCTAATTATACTTTTATCATGTTACTCCCTGGATCTGCATGGGTGCAAGTTTAAGTCCCATCATCTGCCCATCAATCACCCTAAATCATTGTTTCTAGGCAGGAAGCTACATTTACAGTGCCATGTAGACTTTCACGAGGTGTTCCTGCTTGTTGCCAGATCTGGGAGGTGTAACATGACGCTGGGAAGACGTCAAAATAGTTTGCCTCAAATAATCAGCACGCTGCCATAAAAGAGGCACACCCACTTTATTGACGTTTGACAGTACCATGTGTGGATTGTTGTCATACCACTATTCGTTGTCTCCGGCTGTGCTTTTTGTCTCTTGATTTTGTGTGCGTGTCTTTTTTTTTTCTTCATTAGAATTGGGTTTTGTACATGAGCCAGGAATCCAGTAGTGCAAAGAACAAGGAAGTGGCTCTCAGGTTTCAGCACTGTATTATCAGCTCTATGCAAAGTTAAGAGTGAATGAAATGCACAATGCAAAGCCAAGTTTTGCTGCCGTTTCCAAACCGCCAGTTCTTAGGAACGCCAAAATGATCTTTAGAATATGACTCGGGACACAACGTAGATTGGAGCCCTGTGTCAACGTAGACTGATTGATAAATTACCACGACCGGGCTCCAGTCCAGCTGTTTGACTAAAACCGTATTCTAAAATCCATTAGGACTAATGACTCAAGATCCCAGAATGATACTAAATTGACACAATACAATACTTTATCTTATCTAGTCATACATTCAACTGAAAATATTTGAGTAACCAAAAGTTTAACGTTGGCTTGAAAGCCTGGCAGGCTCTTTTTCAGCACAACCAGAGTTCGGCCTGTGATCCATTTGCAGATTTCTGCATGTCACATGGTGTACAATCCTGATGCACTGGTTCCAATGGAAGAATGAATGAATGAATGGTTGGAAAGAGCTTGTGAAGTTAATGCCTTATTACTCTAAATCCTTTACAGACAATCGAGGGTGTGTGTGTGTGTGTGTGGACAAAAGGAGATTAATAGTTAAACTCTCAGCTACTTCCTCATGATCAACCTTGTGACTTTTATCGGATTGACCTATCGCTGATGTCCTGGGGGCATAGCTGCTGTCTGCAACACCGCTGGTGACAGATGTTTTTTCCCCCAGAGTTGGGGTATAAAGTAAAGCTGTGACCCAGAGCTGCTTAGCAGTTGATTTAAACTCAACTATGCGGTGCGCAAACAGTTCTGACTTCATCAGAAAAGTTTATGAACCTCAAAGGAGGCCAGTTTATGGCTTTACTGTGTGTGTCTCATACTAAATGTGTTCACTTTAGTGGTCCGGATTGTTTTTATGCTGTTGTATGTCCAGATTGAGAGAGAACCAAAAGAGGCCCGGGCACTTCTAGTGTTCTGCTCTTCAGTTCCCAAACATGTATCTCGCCCCCTCCAATTACAGCCACATGTTTTTCATTGGATTTTCCTAAAGCATCGGGTACACTGTGTACAGGAATTGAAAGTATTGAGTTGTTTTTATTCTCCCCACAGAAACCTTTTCCCCTCCAACCTGGTGTCTGCTGCCTTTCAGTCAGTAAGTACTGCAGCTTGATTCTGTAATTGGACATAATGATATGAAAAGTTGTTTAAAGGAAATATTTGTAGGTGACAACGCAAACAACTGTGTAAAACCTTCTTTCCCATCCAGTATACGACCAGCTACAAGCTGGTTACCAAGAACGGCACAGATGGAAACCTCAGTGTCACAGTGGAGAAGGTGAGCAAAGTGAATGGCCACAAAAACACTACATAACATAAGAGCACTATCTTGTGTCTCTAGAGTGATTACTGGTGTGGATCTACGTGTGCCTGTGTGTGTCTCTAGGTGCCCTTTGGAGTAGACCAGGACGGCATGAATATTCTTGGTCTGGTAGTGTTTGCCATTGTGTTTGGTGTGGCTTTGAGGAAGCTGGGAGAGGAAGGAGAGATCCTCATCAAGTTCTTCAACTCCTTCAACGAGGCCACCATGGTGCTGGTCTCCTGGATCATGTGGTAAGAAACGCCTGAGAGTTTCTGGGTTGGGGGGGGGGATTAGAATAAAATCAGTATGCATCTCACTCGCTCACTCGCCTGCTCACTGTGTGCAGGTATGCCCCTCTTGGTATCATGTTCCTTGTAGCTGGCAAGATAGTTGAGATGGAGGATGTTGGCACACTGTTTGCCAGTCTGGGAAAATATATAGCCTGCTGTATCATCGGACATGCCATCCATGGCTTTCTTGTGCTGCCCGCCATCTACTTCATCATTACAAGGAAGAACCCATACAGCTTTCTCTGGGGGATATTCACAGCTCTGGCAACAGCCTTCGGAACGAGCTCCAGGTAATAACCTCACTGCTGATTCTCCGGCACACACACACACACACACACACACACACACACACACACACACGTTTGTTCTCTCTGGTTGTTAAATATCAAATAATGAGGTTCTCCTCTTCTAAAACACACATTCTTCGCTCTACAAACGCACGCATACCTTTCGCCTTCACACGCACTCACACGTCCCCCTATTCCTTGTTTCTTAGCTCAGCCACTTTGCCTCTGATGATGAAGTGTGTGGAGGAAAATAACGGCGTGTCCAAGCACATCAGCCGTTTCATCCTGCCCATCGGCGCGACGGTCAACATGGACGGAGCTGCTCTCTTCCAGTGTGTGGCTGCCGTTTTCATCGCTCAGCTGAACGACACTTCCCTTAACTTCATCCAAGTCATTACTATCCTGTGAGTCCTAAAGCCTCCGCAGTTACACAGCTGGATTAAATACAATCGAATACTATGTCCGATTGTGCAATTTACCTCACTTATCAGGTAGTAAAATACAAAGTCAGTATACAACTAATTTTTGTGAAAATGCTGTGTAACATTGTATCTGATCTAACTTGACCATCTGATCTCTTGTCATCTTCCTTCCTAATTGTGTTAGTGTGACAGCCACAGCGTCCAGCGTTGGAGCAGCAGGTATTCCTGCTGGTGGTGTGTTGACCCTAGCCATCATCCTGGAGGCAGTAGGTCTGCCCACCAATGACATCTCTCTCATCCTGGCTGTTGACTGGCTTGTGTGAGTACAAAACCTTTTGTATTATGTGAACATGGAGCACGAAAGCCAAGTAACAGTTATAACGTACTCCACATAATCTAATCCAAACTTACTATGCTAAATTGCTCTCTGAAGCAGTTTGTTAATTGCTTGGCATCCATTCTGTCTTTTCTTTCAGTGACCGTACCTGCACAGTGCTGAATGTAGAGGGTGATGCCTTTGGAGCCGGGCTCTTGCAGTTCTTTGTTGACCGCTCGTCCAAAGGAGAGGAGGGAGCAGAGCTGAGTGAGGTCAAGCTGGACCCATCGGCTGCTGCCCCCGAGAACTCGCCGCTCATTAAGAGGCGAGATGCGAAGGACAGTGCTGATGGTGCTAAGACAGTTGTGTCAGAGTCTGTCATGTAATCAAGCTGCTGACATCCATCCATGACCCCTCTCTCCCTTATTTGACACTCCTTCAACCCGAAACCTTTTTCCTCTTAATTTTTTTTTTTTTTTCTTACCTGAAGAAATCGTTGCATTGAGAGAGGATAAACAGGCACACTGCTGTACAGTGCAAAGAGAAGCTCTGTCCAACACTTTTCTAAGCGGAAAAGCAAATAAGTTGGGGGGGGGAGATTCAAAATCCATATTACACATGGTGACTTTTGTTTCCTCTTTTGAGGCACAGTGTTTTGTGTAAAGTAGGTGTTTATCAGTCGCAACTAATTTTATGGTGTGTGTGTATCAGTTCACTGCCATATTAAGAAGTTGGACCTGTGACCCTGTAGGTACAATGTCGGTAACGGCAGATTTAATTGCCCAAACAGAAGGAATGTTACATTAATTTATAATGGCGAAATAGAAGTTACATGGATCCATTTATCACTGTTACCATTTATCACTGTTACCAATTTGTACACTCTACAGGTACCACTTCCTGAAACTACCTTAACATTTCTGACTTTAAAGTCGATGAGGACAAACTTGCGTTGTTGGCAAGACGAGGTTTTCATCTCCATCTGGACACCTTTAGCTTCTAAATGTTTTTACTATGTGTATTTTATCATACATGATTGTGGCCACTTTCTATGCAGATTTCATCAAATCCATTTTAAAGTATAATTTGTCGTGTGTAAAGTATGGAACAGTAGTTTAAAACTATTCCATATACTGTGCATGAAAATGGCTGTGATAATGTATGTATGACAAAATGCACACACATTGGTTTGTTCTTTTTATATTTTTTAAGTAGGGGAGAAGGCTACTTCTGTTGTTAATCCATGGTAATGGTACAACGCCGTTCTCTTGGCGAGAAAAAGCAATAGAGGTAGTTCTCAAGATTGTATTTATGCTTTCAAGCACACCAAATGAAATAATATCCTCAATAACGTCCCAAAGCTGAATGAAGGAAATTTTTCTCAAGGACTTAAATATGTCAACATGCCTGGACACAGATTGACCTCTGAGCATTTCTTCCTCTCCAGATCCACATCTGTGCAATGGCAGGCAACATAACCTCAGGTTTAAATATGACTTGAAGACTCCTCAACTGCTCCTTAATATTCTGAGACCAAAAATCACAATGACTCCGTAAACACGACTGGAGCCCCTTGAACTCCTGATAACGTTGAATGACTTTTCCAGGGAGCGGTGCTTTTTTTTTGTTGTTATAGGCCACATTTTACTTGTGCTGCTACTCACCAGCATCGTAGCAAGGCATACATTGGTTTTAATGCACAGTATGTGACGAGAAGGACAATTTGTTTGACGTATGAAGTGTGGGGGTGACTACATGGGATGTGTGAGAGTAACAAAAGTCCTTCCATTACAAGGATATCGCTACATTGTCAGAATGAGGCCTGAACACCTTGAGTGGAAAATAAGTGTCTCAACTCAAACCTATTAATGTATTTGGCTATGTGATGGCCATGAACATGAACTACTAGTTGTTATATATGAGCTTTAGTCCTCCGTGTATGTCCATTGTTGATGCCTCGGATAATAATTTGTTAAAATTCATATTGCCCAAATCAAAAGCCAATCTTTTGACATGTGAGTAACTAAATTTGATTTTGAAATCTGATTGGTTTTGGCAAGGGCATTTCAGAAACCAAAAGACATGGGAGAATGTGTGGTGTGGCGGTGGTGAGATGAATTGTACGTGGTTGTATCCTAGATGGATACTGTGCTATATTTTGAGTGCAACATACACTATGCAACATATGCTGTAGATGTATGTGCAATTAACTGCACAATTGCACAATTTAATGTTTTATCTCTTCCATTAAAGCTCTACCAAATGACTGGGGCAGATGCTACTAATGTTGAACCCACTGCATCCATTCTGCATACGAGTCTGTTCTTTATCAGCTTTATACTGTACCATTTCCCATGATGTCATTGCAGGCCTGAGGTCTTATCACTTCTACAATCATTAACGGTTGTTCCGCTTCAGTTTTCTACTTAAAGGTGTTTTTGGTGCATCCAGACCAGGTACATTCCTTTCTGAGCTCTTTCACAATATGAATGCCTGTCTGGTTCGATCATAATTTCTGTGTGTGTGCGTATGCGCACATGGTAGTTGTACTGTTTTCATTAGAGTGGGGCTGTTTCAAAAATTCCAGTTAAACTCTCAATATTTGGGTTTCAATAAAAACTTTTTAAAAAACATTTGGCTGGTTCTGAGCTGTTTTGTTACAACCTTCCCTGTGTGAATAACCCTTACTGCAGCAATTGGTTGCAAGCGCTGCACATTGCACATATTTCAAATGCACGGAGGTCCTTTGTTTTTGCATCCAAAAAGATCCACACACAGCCTCGGTGGTATAGATGCTTATCTAATTACCACACCATATATGTACAATGCTGGTTATCCAGTGGTAAGAGAATGCAACCACACCTTGAGGAATACACTATGTGCAGGTAAGGTTAGCTCCACCAATCTGGAAATATCTCCGTCATTCTGGCAAGATAAGTCTTTAAATTTATTGGAAGGTCCTCCATAATGCCATAGCAGCCTACTACTCATCAAGAGGAAGAAAACAACCCCAGGTTTCTGTTGGCAGCGGTAGCCAGGCTGACAGTGATGGCTCTATTAAGCCTTCATGAGCTGCTTTAACGATACAACTTGAACTATTAAGAGAAAATTCAGCACCTCCTGCCCTCTGCTGTTACTGAGTTATCTTCAAACACAGGAATCCTAGAGGCAACTGTAAAACCTGATATACATTTAGACTATCTTAATCAACTTACTTCAATGTACAATGACCTGTACATAAAGAGTTGGTCTAGACCTGCTCTATATGAAAGAGTACTGTGAGATAACTTTGTTATGATATGGCGCTATGTAAATAAAACAAGTGAATTTAAAGGAGGCTATTTTTTAATACGGAGCAACTTCCACTTGAGTAGGATCAAGAAGCTAGTTTGCATCACTGGACCAGTCTGATGAACAAGTGAGCTGAATTATTGTTGCGCTACATCCGAGTTTGTCCTGTCATGTCAGGAAGACTCCAATGCCATTGACAGTATGTGAACACAACTTAGTGCAAAGGCCATAGAATAAGTAGGTCTGTTCTGCCACCTGGTGTTCAAAAATAATTGTACATTTAATGGATTTACAATGGAGTGGCCAACAGTCCTCAAAGCAAATTAATAAAATAAACACAATCTGTTACAACTCCTTTATTTTACCAGTTCACAAATTGGAGTGACACCTTGATACATCACACACAAGTAACAACACTACAAGAAGCATGTCGTACTCAGAAGCTGGGGGGGTAACTTCTCTTTTGAAATGTTTTCTTTGAATAATCTACTGAAATGAAAGTCCATTTCAGTCAAAACATGGTGGGCACTCCGTTGTAACACACATAATTGAGCGAGGGGTTAATAATTCATATTTACTCACAAATTCAGTCAACGTTTGACATTTTTAACTGAATACTGAGGCCTGATCGAGCAACATTTCATCATCTCCATATGGCAACAGTAACAGGATGAATGACATGGAAATGCACTCTCCGCACCACTGCTGCCAGGTACCAAATGGTATACAGTATCGATATACAGTAACATTCATTCATAAACAGCAAAACTGAAAGAATCCGTGCAAAACAGTCAAATTCATAACCACTTATTTTTAAATAATTCTGTACAAAACCTTAAATCCTGCTTAAGATTGTGCACACTGTAGCTCTTAAGAAGAAACCAGTATCAATCTTTACAGCGGTCATATTTATGCTGTACACATTTAATACATCATGTGGTGAAACCAGTCTTTGCCTGGTGTAAATGCGCTAGTGTATGCATTTACATTTTTGTAAAACTGACAGCAAATGCAGTCATTCTGGCACCATAATAGTTTAATTCTCAGGCATCATCAAGATTTGTTAAGTAAACAAATACAGTTCGAAACAAAAGAGCTTGTGAGTCTCTATCATGTCTCATAATTTGCTTCTGTCCAGCCTCTTTTTTGCAGGGTTGGGATACTGGGGGTTCTCAATAACCCCCTCTCCAAACTTGAGCTCCAAGAAGGCTCGGTGGTTGTTGGGGCTGTATGCGGTGATGCCAGCAAAGGACATGGGTACCAGCGGCTGCAGGAAGTGCTCGGGGAACTCCACGTCTTGTTTGTGCTCTGTCCACGTGTCTTTGGTCATGATGCCATTACGTGGATAGAATGGCCACAGGTCGACATGCAAGTGGTTGGCCTCGCTGTACTGGACTCTGTAGAAGTCTCCTTCCACTGCACGCTCCCAGACGTAGCCGTTAGCATCCACAAGAGAGCCCGAGTCCAGGTTCTTCAAGTGATCACAGTTGGGTATGTCCTCCAGGTAGATGCCCAGGTCCACATCATAATCCCACGGGATGATGTCCTCATGGCGGACGGCACCCAGCAGGGTCCCCCCTTCTAGCCAGTAGCGCACACCTGAGGTCTCCAGGATATTGATGACATACTTGGTGGTTTCCCTGAGAGCTCGCAGACAGCAGGGAGGTGTCCAGCGATCCAGGTAAAGGTAGTCTGGAGTGTCATCCTGCACAGTGCCAAAGCAGCGGGGCGTCTCTTTACTGCAGCCATACCACTGCTCCTTCCCATCAGGCAGCAGGAGACGCTTCAGGCCAAAGCTCCTCATGAGCTTCCCGGTGGCCTCCTTCAGTCGAGTGTCGGCCTTCCACTGGTTGTGAGCGGAACTGAAGAGGGGCCGGTGGTTTGCTGAGAAACACGGGCCCTCCAGCAGCTTGACCTTCCAGCCCCTCAAGGCAGTCTGGACGAAGAGTGAGGAGAAGAGGGGCCGTCCCAAAGGGACAGAGAGGTTAAAGAGATCCTCAGTGCGAACGAGGACAACTGCATCTCCTTGTAAAGCCGTGCACACACTCCCGCTGCTCCCAGACGCAGCTGGCGAGTAGGTGGCTGTCCACTCTCTGAGGTTCACCCGCAGGTGGAGGCACTGCACAGCAGCTCGAGCCAGCACGGGTGCAGCTACCAACCTCACAGGACCCCCACCCTCACCTTCCAACTCCCTGATCAGCCTCTCAATAGCCCGAGGTTGCTCCAGCTCCACCCCATCGGGCACCAGTAGCACAAACTCTGTCTGGACGTGGAACTCCGGCCTGTGAGCTTGCGGTGGCTGGTCCGGGCTCGGGGAGAGCACCAGAAGCCGCGGCCCCTCTGGAAGCACCAAGGGAGGGTACGGAGATGTGTCAGCCACAGCCAGAAAAGGAAGCTCTGGTCTCTGGCGCAGGAAGGAAGTAGCCACATCCCCAACATAATTCTCAAAGTTCTCAAACTCCCGAAGAACCACAGTCACTCGTGGGCCACGGCCGTGTCCCTCCGCTCCGACCACCCCAGGCTCACCTCCAGCTCCTACAAGCCCCCCTGTGCCTCCGCCCACACCAGGGGCGGGTAGGGCAGACCTCCTCGTGCCCTTGCCAAGCTCCTTCCTCTTCTCCATCATTTGCTGCTGGGCCCGGGACACATAGTAGAGAATGAGGAGGTTGAGAACGATGGCGCCAGTTAACAGGCCCTGGCAGAGGCTGACACGCATGGCAACCGACCTTCTGCTTCCCAGGTCCTCTCAGGAGACGAGCTTACGGCAAGATTCAATTGTGAACTCCAGCGGTGCGTCTTCAGGTCCCTATTAGCGCCATAGTAGAGGGACGAGTCCCAGACAACCTGCGCAAGACAGAAAACAAAAATGACCCACAGGCTGTAATGCAATGCTGCTTTAAAAAAAATGAGCCCAACGCACCGTACCTGGGTTGTGCCTGTCTGAGTCTTCACAAGCCGCTGCCCGACACATCATGGATGTTATCAGAAGCTTTAGCAACGCTAATCTCCTTAGCCTTGTTGAGCTGCATTTGGTTTTCATGGTGGTCCGTCTCAGCCAGCTCTGGCGGCATGGCAGCAAACCCGACTGGATCGTTAGCAAACACGGGTCTTAACCTGCGTTCTTAGCGAACATTTGTGCGGTTGTGGTTCAAACCGAGTCTCCGGCGTCTCAAGAAGAAATCCATGACTACGCGCAAACACAAATCGCGAATCACGGATTTACCGTCAAGCTATCACGCTCTGCAGTCTGTGCTGACCGCGGCAACAACACAAAGACTTCCGGCTCGATCCTTCAGAATAAAAGCATGATCTTCAAAAGACCTCTTTAGCGCACAACGTGCATCCGCGATATTAACATACAACATTGCTTGCTGAAATGTGTCCTCGCGCTATCATTTAATCTCTACCGTTTAAAAAGAAAAAAAAACCGCAGGCCTTTAACGTCAACTATACACTGTACAATAGTGTAGGCATATTTGAGGCAGGTCCACTGAACATCTCTCTCTGTAATTGTTATTGCTCAAATTACATGTATATAATATAAATAGAAAATAGAAATATGTGATAAAATCTTACACTTGTGCATACAGAAAATGAAATAAAGAGGATGTATGTGACCTACTTTCTATCTTGGAAAGTGTAAGTAGAAATGTCTCAGCTTGTGTTTTTATGTTAGTGAGCAGAGATGCCAAATGACCCAATGCTGAAATCGTCTTCAACGTTTGCAATATGTATGATGCAATTATGCACATATATGTATATGTGTCTAATGCATTGTAGTCAACCCTTTCAATTTAAAATGAGAAAATAAATATTTATATTACCGTGTGTTAATAATGTGTCCACAAGCAAAAACGCTTTTGCTTGCAGGTGTTTGCCTGTATCAGCAGCAACAGAGGAATCATACTATCTGTGCTTTGGTGGTGATTTACTATTTTATTATTTTAAAGTTTTATTTTATTTTAAAGGCACTTCCCTCACTCCAGTAGGTAACTTGATCTTAGAGTCAGTGTTGTCAAAAACAATTAAATCGTTTTATTCAAGTCCAATTGATTATAGATCGATCTCACAAGAAAAACTGATTTTGGCATGCCCATACAGAGGGACCTATATGGCAGAGATTTATAGCCTACTATATAGCTTTGTATGTGAAGGAGCCAGTCATCCATCATGCATACATCCACCTTTTTGTAAAACAACACAAGCAGCACCATACCACTGTACCTTACAAAATCATGAAATAATTCATGAAGGTTTAAACCGGAAACAAAGTTGTTGATACCTTTGGCTAACTTCACTGTCCTCAAACGTCCCTGCTCACAAAATGGCAGGAAATGAACTCCCTTAGCGACAAGTTCATTGTGTATTACAGCAAACGTGTCCCTTTATTTGTCACCCGCCATGGGTCCAAAAACACAAGGAGGAGGAAACAGATCCGGGACATACACAATAAGAGTCGAAAACAAAATGTTAACACTTGTTTTGAGTGATAGAGATTTATTGGGCATATTTTGACGTTACTTTAGTAAAGCATTTAAAGTAAAAATGTATGTTAAATGTGACTTATTGGGAACTAAACAGGCCACGATGTTACAAATGTGTAGATTGTTCGTGTTTTATCTTGAAGGTGTGAGAGCGGAAGTGTAGTATTTTACCACCTGAATAGTAATTTTGCTCTGTGCGCGTGAGAAAGGGAAGAAAAGAGGGTCGTTTCTAGTGAAGCGCTGCTGGGTTGGAAGAAGGGTACGAGGTACCTTTTTTTTTTTTTTTAATTATTACTGTTCGTACACTCTGCCCGTTTCCACCTCCTTATCCTGGCGAAAGGTTGAACGGTTAAAATGGAGGCGGATAGATCCGGCGGAGGACCAAACCCGAACTCCGGAGGCGGCGGCAGTAGCAGCGGAGCGGGGCGCAACCCGAACGGGCCCAAAGCAGCGCCGGGCCAGGCGACACCAGCGGCGGCCACGGGGGCGATGGCAGCGGCGGCGGCGGCGGCTGCAGCAGCAGCCGGGGCCATGCCCGGATCGTCGCAGTCTCGGGAGCTGCAGGACGGGGACTCGGGTATGACGCTTCCTGGGATCCTGCACTTCATTCAGTTCGAGTGGGGACGCTTCCAGGCCGAGAAATACCGCTGGGAGGCTGAGAGAGACGAGCTCAGGGTAAATCTGTTCAGCATTTAGCCTGCGCTTGCAACGTTAACGCCGAATTAAGGCCAGGACGGATAGTGCATGAGCTCCGTTACTGTTGCTTTGTGACAGTGCACACATGCCCCACAGTCAGTTTCAGGGTGGCAAAATGCTAACCGGCTAACGTTACACCCTACCGTATGGTATGAACCAGGATGTGTTATTACAAGACAGTAAAGGAACACGAAGGGGCTCTTTGACCTCCGGCTGATGACCACCAGGCATTAATCCATGTAATCACATTCCGCTCACAGAGATCAACACCGCGAGGTTAGATGGTGGAGGTTTATGACAGCCTGCAAAAGCAAGCAAGTTATGCTGCAAAAAAATAAAAGGCATGTAAATAGAGGTTAGGTGTGGCTACTTTGCAGTATCTCCTTCATATCAATGCAGACATCAAAGACGTGCCTGCAGCAGACTCCTTTTATCATGCACCGTATTGTGGCATGTACGGGGAACCATAGTAGGCCGACAGTGATTTCAGGTGCTGTGTGGCTGCGCCGTTGTGGTTAAAAGATGGTGATGGTGCCACACAGCTGCAGAGGTCCCTTTTGACATCACTGCATTTGAGAATTATTTCAACGTCAGCTTGCCAAACTGGTGTTTTTACTTTTGGGAATTCCACCGTAAAATGAGGAGTAGTTTGATGCTGGTATTCATGAGGGGGGGGGGGGGGGGGGGGGGGGGGGGGCCGCGGGCGCGGCGGCGGCGCGGCCGCCCGGGGGGGGGGGGG
>JAVQJF010107847.1:0-19388 GCA_036023855.1 Gadopsis marmoratus
GTGTGTGTGTGTGTGTGTGTGTGTGTGTGTGTGTGTGTGTGTGTGTGTGTGTGTGTGTGTGTGTGTGTGTGTGTGTGTGTGTGTGTGTGCTGCAGTGTTGCTAGATTGCTGTGATTTGCATCACCCATCCCTCATCTCACTAGAGGGCAGCACTGCAGCACACATCATTACAGCTCATTAGGATGCAACACTGCACACTCCATATTGCTTTTGGATTAATTTTAACAGACGTTTGCTGTGCAAAAGTCTGTATGGAAAGGGACGTTTTTTATTACACCAAATGCACAAAACGCCTCTAAATTACAAATTCAAAACAAACATTTATGCTGTTGTTACAGGGCATGCTGATCACAGGTTTAATTCCAACATTATAGAATGAAGCATTTAGCAACTTTAGTAGCTCTGAAACACAACTTCTAATCATGGCTGGGTTAGTTGGCCCCTTTTGACCCTCCCACCCTTGGTACTCTGTGTATGTACTGTGTCACCACCAACCTGTGAATGCTGAAAAACAACAAATGGATCCCAGAGTTTGTCAGCTGGTTTGAGGCAATTTTATTAAACAACTTTGTTTAGGAATATGCACCATGTGAGCAAAATGTAAACTAACATAATGTCTTAACCCTTGTGTTGTCCTTAGGGTCATTGCAATGGCATTTCGGGTCAGAATGACCCTAAGGACAACTTTTGGCATGGCGCCCCTCTGTGAGAAAACAAAGTAATGTCCTTAAAGCAATTGTTAGACATTTTGGGAAGCACACTTATAATATTTTGCTTTTTGAGTTAGGTGAAGTTTTTCTGATCCTGAAGCCACAACTTGTTATTTTACATTTCTGTTAGTGTCCAAATTAAACCAGTGAGATACTGTATGTGCTACCTTGTGAGCCTTAGAGGCGTTTTCAAGTGTATTTCTGAATGTTTGACAAAGCCATGCTAGCGGTTTACCCCTGATTCCAGTCACTATGGTAAGCTAAGCTAACTGGCTGCTGGCGGTTGCTTCATGTTTAGCGTACAGGCACCCTGAGGGTGGCATTAATCTTCTCATCAAAAGTGAAGAAGTGCATTGCTCAAAATGTCAAACTATTCCTTGGAGTGGTGCAAATCTCCATACGTGGTCAGTCAAATTACACCAAACCAATTCGCATACAATGAACCTGGGCTTTTGGTGGCCCCTGGGGGTGTGGGGCCCTCAGGCCAGTTGCCCACTTTGCCTTGATTGTAATCCTGCCTGGCTTCTAATCGGATATTAAGTTGTAAAAGCTGAGCCGTAAAACTGTAATGGCTTCCAGGGACACGTCTGCTAAAGCTAACATTGCTAAAACCATATGGTGAGTAATTACTAACCTGCACCAAAAAAAAACTAAACAGGAAGTAATGACGGTTTCTCTGGATTTGACCATCGACACCAGTGCATTGTGAATTGAATAAAAAAAACCACACATACTGTATTACCCCCACATGCCGCAGTCCACCTTAACATCTTTGGGAAACAAAATGGATTCAAATAAAAACTGCCACTTGAGGCCATGACAGCACTCAGCAGGAAGGAGGGAGCGACATAATGTCTAAACATCCAGCTAATGTCCAGTTAAAGTGCCAGATCAGCCACAGTGGACCAGGGTGTAACAGCTCCCAGCCCACTCGCACAGACCAAGGAATGCGCTGCTGCTGTTTTTCTGCGTCTGAAGTTGAGACAATGAGGCACGAACAGAAGATCCTTAAATATCTGTAGACGCAGGCAAACAGCTGCATTCACTGTACAGGCACAAAATATACAATGCAGAGATCCAGGCAGGTATGCCTGTGCACACGTGAACACACAGTAAGCTGCATGGTGTTGTGGATATTCGCGATGGCCAGAATTGCTTTTAAATAAATTTGGTGACCCTGTAGAGGTCGAGAGTTCCACCTTATCTGACAGTGCGGCGAAAACTAGAACCACTGATGTCCACATTTCCATGAATGTTTCTGTGGATATTTGTGCTTCCCAGAGGCTGAATCCGTATGTTTTCCCTTCAGTGCCACCATCAGACCAAACCATCGACCCGTGAACAAGAAATAATGTCTTTTTACAGTACATTAAAGCTCTTTGAAGGATGAAACCGGATGATTTTGGACATGCAACCTATTACACGTCTTCGTACCAAGATGAGCCCTCAAGGGGGCATAGACAGGCTCATGAAAACTAAAAGAAACTGAAAAAAGGTAAGCAGACAGTGACACCTGTTGCCTGGTGATTGAAACACGCTCCCTAAACCCATTTTGTCCCAGAAACCAAACAGCATATCTGTGTCGGAATACTACCGTGTCCCACATTTGCTGCATGACACTGACTTTTGGATTCATTTGATCAAACCCAAATTGGTTTAAGAACATGCGCCATGTAAACATAACATCAACTGTAATAGTGTTAAAAGGTATTAAAACTAGATTCAAGTCTCACGGCCTCACGCTATTTCAGCTTTATTGCGCTTTTGTGGTGCATATCACCAAGCTAATTTTTAATTAATCAAATTACCACAAAGTAATTCCCACACGGACAACAGTTTGCTTGCTTTGCCCAATATCCAGCCTTGCCCCGTGCCCTATTCTCTACAGCTACAGGGAGAAGCTTTACCTCATTATTTGAAAAGGTCATCCAATAGGCAAAAATCTTCGTTTTTTTTGTTCTTTCCAATGTTTTTTTTTTGTATTAGGCTATTTTGCCGTACTGGTTCACCCTCATCGCTTCCATCAGCATCGTTCTCAGCAGCCGCAGGCAGCTTTTTTCAGCTGTGTGCCCGCTACGTGCCAAATAGCAGGCTGAGTTAGCAGCTAAAGCTAAAACAGAGCTCAAAGCAGAGTGAATACTGGACTTACATTTATCATCTGGCCAGAAAAAAACTACTCCAAATGAATGCTAACGTTGCTCCTTAACTGCCGGATCTGTAACTCGGCAACTGTTTGCTAACAAGTTGGTAATATCAACTTATATACAGAATAATTACACAGAACTTTACATGTTAAACTAAGTCAACTAATGCGCCTGAAAGTGAGTCGCTTGTCTATGTCTCTGTGCCGCCTGTGTGTCTCTGTAATCCATCTTCTTTTCAACCTGATTGGATAAAGCATCTTAAATAATGGAGACTGGATTACTAAGGCTACAAGTTACTGATTAATCTTTTTTTCATCCGGTCCTGCTGTATTATAGAGCACAACGCCAATACACAACATTTAATCCTAATTTATAATAACAGTGATTCCTGTTCAGTTCTGAATATGACCCAGAATCCTTCTGATTTGGGCCTGTAGTTGGGTCTTTACATGCTGTATGCTTTTTACCTCCCCGTTGCAGCAGGTTTCCAGCAGCACCACTCTTAAGTTGTCTCTGTATTTACACATTTCTTCGCAGACCCCTGTTTGCATCACGAGTGGTGTTCTGTATAAAACAATGTTCCATGACTCTCTTTGAATCATAGGAGCCCGTTTAGTTTGAAAAAAGCCATCGACACAGGTAGCATTTGAATAATAGCAGAATGCAGAAAGGTGCGTTGTTAAAATTGATATTTGAGTCACAATCTACAGATTGTTACAGTAGCAACAGGGACAGGACTGAATGTGTCAACACTCAAACAGTAAAAGGCACATTTTCACACCCGTTCTGTTCTGTTTTCATCAAATCATGTGGAAATGTAAGTCTCTATTGATACACATTTGCAGATCCTGATGCTTTTTGCAATGCATTATGAAAAAAATCTAAATTTCAGACAGAAAGCGCATACACCAGCATTACATCTCTTTTTAGGTAAGACCTTATAAACCTTGCATCACATGTCCTCTTTTGTCTTTATTCACTAGTGTACATGTTAAACCAGTTTTCAGTCAGCACCGTTCAATAACGTTAATCTCATCACCTTGTGATATCCTGTTTGTGTTTTTCTGCTGCTCATGACTTACACCGCCATCTCAGCAGCTAATGACCATTCAATTAAAAAGCTTTTCTCCAAAATTACAGTAACCAAGTGACGTATGGGGAGCTGAGATGGAAAATTAAATGTACTGCGGCGCAAAATTGAATTACGACGGAGGAAATGGCTCCAAAGCGGCAAAGAAGCAGAAACAAGATTTTCCCTGCAGCAAAGATGATGGTCTGTCTGGTATATCAGAGAGGAGCAGCATGTAGCATTCTTCATGTTGCATTGCATGTTGTAAATCCATTATTTCTTATACAGCAACACAATATCTGAGAGGACGTTGGGATAATTTGCAGCGATGCCGTGAGGATGAACACTGTCTGCAACAACAAATACGCCGCAATCACAGGAGGGACTGTCTCTAAGGTGAGAATACAATTAACTACAAAGTGTCATGACTCCAATCTTTTTTATTAGAACAGAATAAATAAGAAAAAAACCTGACTGTGAACTGTCTGGCTACCAGATACCGTAGAAACCTGCATTATGGAAAATATCAGATGTCAAATGAGTTGAGATGCTTGGTACAACATGGTTATAGAGTACTCGCATATGTGCATTTCATACTAATTAGCCCAAACTGAGTCGGATGGGCTGAAACATACTTTAACTCTATAATTTGCTCCATGAACAGTGTTGCATTAACGCATCACTTAGTAACGCATGAGAGTGATTGCTTTTTGTGGTTCGAGTAATGTAAGATTTTTGCTGGTGATTACATCACAGTTACTAATCCCCCGTAAAACTGGACATTTTGGGGAGTCGGACTGGGATTTGTTGCTTGGCACAGGGGCTGGAGGTGAGGGGAGACAGCTAGCGTCCACCTAAAGAGGGGCAGAATATTCTCTCTTGTAACACCAAAGTTGTCTTGTTTACATGTGGCACTTTACCATCACACTCACTGTGATGACTGAAACTGTATACATACACTGTACTATAGTATGTATAGTGTATGCATAGTATGTTAAAGAAAGAAAGTTATTGATAAGTAGTTGGTGAACCCCCCCTCTCTTTCCTGCACTTTTCCGCAAGTTTACCTTTGAGCAGACGTGCCACAAAAATTAAAGCAAAACCAGGCCGGTGAGCGCCCGAGGCCACGTGAGCCTGCGTTAATGTATTAACAACTCATATAAACCTCCTACAGATGGAAAACTGTGGATTACAGAATGCCTCAGGCCCAAGTGGACGGGTATTGCTCTTGTATTGCATGGTGCTCCGTGTCTATATGTGTTTGTGTTTGAGTCAAGCTGCTTCTCAGAAAAGCTGGGGGGTGGGGTCAGGCTAACCAGGGCGAGACACTCTGTAATTTGCGACCAAAAAAAAAAAATTGGAGCCAGACAGCCCGTCATTTTGTGTGTGTGTGTAAGTGTGTGCAGGTGTGCATGACTAAATGAGAACCTGCAGGCTTGTGTGTGTGTCTGTGTGTGTGTGTGTGTGTGTGTGTGTGCCGTTGCCGTGGGTGGTTAAGCATCAGCAGGACATTTGGGAAGTTTAATGGCTGTAGTTGGTCTGAATAAGTTCCCCATTTGACTCAAACGCCATCACCAAAAAGCATCTGAGGGCACTGTGACCTCGGCTCTGCCCGTCCTTATTACTGAACACTTATAACACCCACAGCTAGGAATTTAAAACTGAAATCTGTCACACTCTGCAGGTTGCTGACCTCTGCAGCAGCAAGAAGTAAAAGAAATGTTCTAAAGTTTTGTTCAACACCATTGTTGCATTATCCTGCTGTTAGCGGCATGCTAGTGGCATGGCTCCATAGGGAGGGAATTCTCAGTCTTAAGTTCGGATATTCAAGGTCCCGGGATGATCAGTTCTAATGGATTTTGGTGATCCTAACGGCCTTTTTGCGGCTGTGCTTTGTGTTTGGTGCTACTCAGTAATTGTTAGCATGCTAACATGCCAAACTAAAATGGTAAACATTACACCTGCTAAACGTCGACATGCTCCATTCAAATCTAGTGTCCCTGTGAGCCGTCAGAGTGTGACAGTGAGCCAGCATGCACACTACCAGGCACCGTTTGTTTCTACTGTCTGTCTGTATGCGTTCTGCTCCTGTGGCTGTCCAGACCACAATTGCACAATTGTGACACAGACTTAAAAGCCCCTGGCACAAACCCATATTAAATGGAAATGCTGAATTCACTTGAGTCCAGCCACTAACGCGGGAAGAGGCAGGGGGGCCGTGTTTGAAACAGCAAATCTGCACGGGCTTGAGTTTGGTCACACAGCTGACGTCAGTGTTGCTTCCCTCTTACGTCGGATTCACCCTCTGCTTCTTCAGAGCCTGCTGCTTTTCGGATACCAGTTACCTTCAGGCCGGATGCCATTTCCAAAGAGACAGCTGATCGACATGAGTGACAAGTGTGGGATTGAGGAAGAAGGGAACAAGGGTGGGAATAACCATGCACCTCCTGTCAAGTGAGTGTTTTTGTGACGATGAGCTAGCGAGACGTCACGCAGGCGCCTGCAGTCAAGCCACGCACTGTGCCCGGCATGAACACCAATCCGCGGCCTTCAGAGAGATTTCTTTTGCTGTGCCTCCATTTTCTGAATAAAATGTTCCTCTCCACCTGCGTGTCCTCGTATTCATCACCGCCTTTCACCCCTACAGCAGCAGCACGGGGGAGACAGTTCTGCAAGATGCCTGTCGCGGTCGTAAATTGCCCCGCCATGACAGACATGTTGCAAGCTTCATCGCCTCCAGACCTACATGGCTTTTCAGCGGCTGAAGCTCACTGGGTTGCCTGCCAGAGGAAAGCCGATTGCTGGAGCTTTACGCGAAGCTTTATTTGTCGCTTTCCATATGCAGTATGCGGATGGATGCATTCATCTCTGTAAATCTGTTTTGATTTAATTTGTCCTGCCTCTACTAGATACAGTGAAATGCCAACATCTGGATGGGGTATGGCCTACTGAGTCCGCAGAAGGTAGTTCCTCATAATCCCTGTCTGCGTTGTGCTAGAATTACCTGGGGAACTCATGCGATACAAGAATGAACCCCCCCCAAATACGGAGCGTAGTGTTAGCACTGTAGTCATGCTTGCATTAGCTGATTAGCATCAGCTGTTTCATTTTTGGTTTACAATCAGCGGCTCAACGCAAACTCCAACCTTCTCCTTGTGTGCCGTATTGTTGATTTAACAAAGACTTAACGTGAGTACCACAAAGAGCAGAGCCTTTTCTGTCAAGTGTTATCTGTTTAGCTATTATAAATAAAAGCTGGACAATTCCTTGATAACAATTTATATACATATACCAATAAACATATTTATCTTTACATTTAACAGACACACGCTGTACATGTATAGCAGGTTCATCACAGACTAACAACTAAACCAACAAACCTACAAAAAACCTGGGAAGAATGATAGACAAGCAGAATTATCTACAACAACATAAACATAAAGAAAGCAGATCAACGAAGCACAGAAGGTAAAAGAAAAGAAAAGAAAAAGGGAGCAATTGACCAAACAATAAAAAAAGCAAATTAACAAAATAATTTTAATGCTATCCACGCAGAAAATGCTTGTCAAATTAAATTCGAATCAATTTCTTTACAGAGATGTTAACCTTCACAGGACAAGTTTGTTTTTCACTCAGACTTACTCATTTATTGATTTAAGCTACGGTGAGGAGCGCAGGCATCTAGAGACGACTCAGAATCATTGCTGCTTCTTCGCATTGAAAAGAGCCATTTGTGGCGATTCAGGCATTTCATCAGACCTGGACGCCTCCCTGTGGAGGTATTCAGGCCACGTCCAACTGGGCGGAGACCTGGGGGCAGAATCAGAACATGCTAGAGGAATTCCCCAGGAAGGAGACCTCGGGCCTACATATCTTAGCATGTCGTCACCGTGACCCAGAGCGTACCCGAACGTGCTCCTGGGCGGACGCTGTGTATTTCCACTGCAGCTTCCATTATCTTCACCTCCAAAAGAAAAGAAATGCTTGCAGAAAGACAAAATGCCCTTGAACGACTGAGCTGCAGTTTAACACACGACGGTCATCAGGTCACCTCAGGTAGGGGATTTCCAGCGGGACGTTCACCTCACAGACTACAGACACGGCAGGTTTACACAGGATTAAGAACACGACCTTTAACATACATGCAAATGACACAAGGTAACATCATCCCGTGCAAAATCGTCTTTTGATGTTTGACAGATGAGACTCATAATTTGTTCAAGCACGAATACCCTCTTATGACCCACATATACTGTAACACTTTAGCAGCACACACACACACACACTTTGACACAGGAGGTGTCTTCAAGTACCGACCGTAGAACCAGCGTACTCTTTCCCGGCTCGGCACCACACACTGTGTGGGGAGCAGATAAAAGCTCTGACCTGGGGTGTGTGTTTAGCAGTCGGCATTTTGTTCTTCAGCCCAGAAAGAGCATCGGGGCAGATCAGGGCCTGGATCAGAGGAGAAACCTTATCCGTCTCTTCGAGGATTGCCCTGTCAGCTGCCTTCTCCGGCTCAGAAAACCAAATGACTAAATTAGCCTTTGATAAAGAGATATGTCAGAGCGAAGAGGCATTTAGTTTTCTAGCTGTACATCTGACCGGGGAAGAAACCTATGTCCTCTGGAAACCGTTGGCCTTGTTTTCACTGCAGTTTAAAATGGGATTTTGCAGAAATACTGTATTGCAGTACAGTGCTGTAATTATTGTCTGTGCACATAGATGTTTGCCAGATTTCAAGTGTCCTGCTTGGAGCCTGACCAATATCAGCTTGTGGACTTTCACAAGCTGCATGACATGCAAATGTACTCAGGAAGGAGGGGCCAAAGACTGACTTCTAGAAATGTCTGCATGTCAACGAACATGCCTTTGTACGGCCTGTTTGAGGCACAGAATTGGTTGTCTTCCGCTATAACACAGGACAAAACAGTAAGCTGTCGTGTTGTCGCCTGTGTAGACTGTGTAGTCTGAGGAAGATCTAGGGTTGGGTTCTGATTCTGATCTGCAAAATGTCCCAATTGGTTAAGCTCAGATGCTAACAAACATCTCATCAAAGCTTTTAGCTCTCTTTGCTCAAAAGTATTGCAGAAATCAACATGGAAAGCATTCATGTATTCTCGGTACATCTATATATTGGCTGTATCTAATGAACGTTAAATCCGCGATGGCTTTTGTGAAAGTTTTCTGGTTAATGTGCTGTCCATCCATTTTCTTCCGCTTATCCAGGGCAGCAAGGCTGAGCTTGGTGGTCCAGACGTCCCTCTCCTCAGCAATGTTTTCCAGCTCCTCCTGGGGGATCCCAAGGCGTTCAGGCCAGGCCAGTTGAGAAATGTAATCCCTCCAGCGTGTTCTGGATCTCCTACCAGTTGGACGTGCGCGGAAAAGCTCCAAGGGGAGGCGCTCAGGATCAGCGCCCAGGAGGCCTCCTGATCAGACACCCGAACCACCTCAACGAACCCCTTTCAATGTGAAGGAGCTCTACTCCGAGCTCCCTCCGGACGTCTGAGCTCCTCTCTAAGGGTGAGTGAATAGAATCATCACAAGTGGACAGTTCAACAAGACCAAAAGCGTAGCCAGAAAACACTTTCTTAGAGAAATGATCGAGTTGTCTACTAATGTATTCATATTCTAAGCGTATCAACTTTTGTGCATCAAGATCTACAATATTTGGAGCAAGTAGCTCATGGAAAACAGAATGGCTACGGCTGATGGTTGAATGTGTTAGGTTTGATAAACATTTTATATATTAGTCTGACCATTGTAGCTGTAGGTTGGGAACATTACGCAGGCTACCACTACAGGCTGTAGTATTTCTGTCTTCTCAGCCAAGCAAAGGCGAGATCTTTGAGGGTTTGTCATGAATAACCCTGTTGACCTGCAAATGTTGAAAGCTAAACTTTATTAGATTTGATGAGGGACTCGAAAGGATTCTGATTCGATAAAATCCGTATTAGGTAAAACTCTTTTGGTGTGTCAGTATCTAAAGGCACTTTTCAGCTCCGGACTGCAGTTTCCTGATGAGATCCTTAGTATCTTACAGATTATAAAGATCGTGACACGCTGATTAATTGATTGACTGACTGATTTAACTCTATTAAAGCCCAGAAATGCCACATTTGAATCTGTCACACATGCACCAAAAAGCTCCAACTTTACAGGAGTTGATCTGAAGACGAGCAGACTCTAGATGTTGTCGTTAAGATGTTTAAGACGTCTTCTGAACATCCCTCGCTGGCCTCGTCCTGCATCGACCGGCCTGCTCTGCTGGCTCGCGACGAGATTCTACCTCGTTTGACAGACCTGAATCTGCTTGTCTTTGCTCAACTGATGACCTTCACCGCAAGATAAAAATAAAGTCAACAGAGCATGGAGCAGTGTCTGGCAGCGCCGTGCACCTCCTCCCCTCCCTCATATTTAACTCACCCGCATCAGCACTCTGGCAGAGCTCTCCATAGAGCCATTACACAATTATTAGGCGGTGAGGCTTTTACAAGGGGAACAGAGAGGAGCGAGTGACGAGGGATAGACAGAGAGACACTGCAGTGGAAAATGTGGAAATAGGACACAGCGAGACAGCAGTTGGATCACGTCATTCTCTGTCGCTTTTAAAGGATTAAGACACTTTCATTGCAGAGATCTGATGAAAGTTCATTGTTAACCATGAACTGAGAGTTAAATGTAAAAGAACACCTTATTGGATTGCTTTTCTTTAAACAGGGCGGCACGGCGGTGCAGCGGTTAACTGTTAGCCTCACAGCACGAGGGCTCCGGGACCGAGACACTGTGGAAGCCTGTCTCTGTGCCTCAGCCCTGTGTGCACCACCTCTCACCCAGTGTCAGCTGGGATTGGCTGCAGCCCCCCGCCACCCTCTAAGGATAAGCAATTTTAAACCGAATACATTTTTAAACTGTAATGATTTTAATATTTCTTATCAATAACATATATGACTGCATTATGCATGAAATATAACACATACTTAGAGTTTCTGTAAGCCCTCGTGATGCCTCACAATAATCAGGTGCGATCAATCATGGCCAGAAAACTCAAGCGTCACTGTATCTTAACATGGCTCTATTCCTTTTGCACAGGAGGCTCCTGAGGTGTTGTATCCTGCTGCTTGAGCTGCCAAGCTTCCAGTTTGAAAGCTCTGATCTTTTAAGGCTCTGAACGTGGACTCCGTAAACACACGCTGTGGCCGCTGTATCCTTCCTCTGTCAGAGCCCCACCACTTGATATCAACACGCTCTTACTGTGAACAGTACTCTCTAGGTGTCACTGTTAAAGAATAAACTTTAATGCTAATTAGGTCGAGTGAATTTGGGATGCTTGTCTGGTAAAGTATTGCTGTCTCGTGGCTGTTGTGAAAAGTTTGAAGCGACTCTCATAATGCATGGCGCACGTGTTACGTTTCCAAGGCATTCGAGAAGAGTAGGGGTTTGTTTGTCTGTCTCCTCTCTGCAGGTGTGATCGGGTTAATTGCCTGCTACCGGTGCAGCTCCAGCACATCGCAGGAGTGGGGGTGTCCATCAGTGGAGACACTTGGAGAACCTTAGAGAGCACTGGGAGTGTGTTTATGACAAGTTATATCTTTGGTCTGTGGTGAGAGGATTGGACCAGGTAAGCTGCGGTGCCCTGTACACTTTGCACACGTAGCTCAACTGCCGTTAAACACACTAGGAACTTGGGTGGTGCCGCCTCTGTAACGTCTTCTGAGCGTTCTGTTGTAGTAGGACAGGCAGCCCTTTTGGTTGTTGTTAAAGCTAAAGGGCTTTTGTTTTGTTAATTGTAGTTTCTTTGGCATCCACCCTGGGTGTGTTGCTGTTCTCGAACATCCCTAGATCAAAGCTGGGATGTATAACGGCAGGGTTTTTACAATTTTCTGAGTGAATTCATGTTACAGTTCTCTTGGGTTTTTGTATGTACAAATTTGGGGTAAATCCTTCAGAAGAAAGCATCGCTTGCTGTCAATTGTGAAGCAAAAAAAGGGGGGAAAAAATATAAGAGCTGCTGGCTGGTGCCAACACAAAACTCTGAATGACCTCAATGTGTCTCCATTAGGTAACACACACACACACACACACACTCTGTAGCTCACTGGTGTGTACATGCCATCTACAATGGGTATATAGTACCTCTCCAACCCTCAGAAATCACTGTGCTTACTCTGGAGGGTATATGAAAGGTTAGCTGGCTCTCTCTCTCTCTCTCTCTCCCCACATGCCTTTCTGTCTGCTTTATCCATGCAGCAGCGGTAGGCTTTTAGATCTAGAATCTGTAGACTTTTCAGATTCACGTCTTGGGGTTTTCTGTTTTAAAGAGTTGTCATTTTGTGATTGAAGTGAACGTTAATCTGCTATGCGTACTTTTTTTCAACTTCCAGTTCCATTATATTTCCTTTCTCATTTGCTTCCTACCTATTTTCCTCTTCCTTACGCACCCCTCCACCCCCCTCCACCCCTCAGTCCTGTCTGCCTCTGACAGAGTGTGGTCAGAGGTCATGTGGTTGTAATTAGGAGAGCGTTGCCTGGGCACTCTGCCCTGCTTCCTGTTTCTAATCTATGAGAAAAGCAGGCTTTCAGTTCAGTCAGCCCTGAAAACAGCTGTTAGCCACGGGGGCTGTCCTTCAAGCTCCCTAACCTGAGTACGACTGTCTTCAACCTGTCTTCATAGTCTCCTAACATTTATCATAACCTCCCCGAACCACCACCACACCAGCTCCACCCTACAGTTTCCCTTCTGCTTGATGAGTTACATAACCACAGAACTACAGCGACGCCGGAATGCAAAAGGACTCATGGTGCTTGCACATTGTTACCGACCGTATCTACTGAGATGTTTACCTTGTTATCCCGTCCATTATTCTTTTTTACATAGTGGTATTATTACAGTCTGTTAGTTTTGGATCATTTGAAAAGATCAGCGGTTTTGCTCTTTTTCACATCCAACATCGTCTCGTCTGTCTTCAAGTTTCTTTAATTTGCTTTACAGGTGGCTCTTGTTAAGTTTGTTCTAAACTCTCCAGCCTTCTGCCTCTCTGCCTTCTTTTTCTCCCCAGTAGATCTGTCAGTTTAGTGTTGTACTTTAGTCCTGTGTTAACACTCTGAGAACCACCTTAAAGAAGTCAGCAGAAAGTCCATTTAATGTGTGGACTGGAATTGCAAGAGAGGTGGTTCAAGGTGATTGGTACACAGCAGAAGAGTCCATTGTCTTTTAACCTTTTTCATGTTTGATTTTTTTTCTACCTTCATGAGACCACCGCACAGCTGAAGCCTTTAACATTTCTTACAACCTGTCAGAACCCAAAGATCCATCATCAGAATTGCTCACAGATGCCAGAAGGTACACTCAGTAGCCACTTTATTAGGAACACCCGTAGAATCAAATGCAATCCAGTACCACAGCCATATCTTCACGAAGCCCATGATGTTCACTTTTTGGTGACATTGTCAGACATGTCACACTTCACGCTGCACCGGCTACTGGCGGCTGCTTGAATCCCATTCAAGACACTCGTACTTGCCTACCGCGCTGCGAATGGCTCGGGCCCAGCCTACACCTGGGGCATGGTCAAGCCACAGACCCATACCCAGCACGTCCACGGCGCTCTGCTACTCTTTCTTGTTTCCTAAATGTAGCAGTTTAAGCAGTTCAGCATGTTTGATAAAGTTGATGTAATTGCATGATTCTTGTAATCTCTGGGTTGTATCCACATGGTTCAAGGCACTTTATCGTAAGTTGCTTTGGATAAAGGTATCAGCTAAATACACAGAATGTAAATTTAATGTAATGATGGTGTTGTGCTGGACTCTCTGACAATCAGGGGTTTATACTGTATAAACATGTTGAGGTGCACAATGACACAATGAAGAACCCCATAAATGTTAACAAATAAATAGATAAATACTTTTGACTCGTGTTTCCTGCTCAGACAAACTCAACAGAGACACACACACCGCTCCAAAAACTTTACCTACTATTACACTCAGTGGATACCTTCATTCATTCACCGGGATTGATGACCTTTTGTGCTTTTCTGACACCTGTGAGCTGCTCTGAAAGATTCACAGTTTGTCCAACGACATCGCGTGTAGAACAGCAGCGAATCTCCGAAGGGCAGGGCTGTTGTATTGGACTGCGTTAGATTGTACAGGTGTACCTACTATGCGTGTGACTCTCCGGATGTTCAGACGATCGCTTTGGACAACTGGAAATTATTCATCTGACAGGAAACTTGTGCCATACTGAAGACAATAAACTGTGACCTCAAATGAGGAAATGATTTAGCAGCTGATATGAATGGGACTTTGTCATTGGACAGAAAAGTAGAAACCACTGGATCTACAGTTGACAGATTTCTGGTTTATGTTACACCATTCATTTAGAAGAAGGAGAAGAAAGCTAGTGCTTACTTATATCTCATCTCTTAAAAACAACTACTTATTACTGAATTATAGTGTTTGGGAGGTTTGAATACACTTGCTGCAGGTTGCTTTGGGGAATAGCAGTCTACCTGTGCAGCCCCAATGATCCATGTGCACAGTCTGAGCACTGAAATGCTTGCGAGAAACCCACATCCTTCCATTCACGGTGTTAGCTAGTGTTTTACACTCAGCGGGGATAATTGAAAGCGAATATATGCCACTTGATTGTTAATTGTTTAATAGGATTAAGAGAAACAACCTCAACTGGCCGGTTGTTTGCAACAGGCTTGTAAAAGTTGAGTTAATTGGGCTGATTGCTGCAAATGACTGTGAAGGTAATTAGTGCATGTTGTTATTTTTAATGGGCAGCAAAGTGAGCACAATGTAGTTTAAAGGGTTTGGGCACACACTTGTTTTCCAGTAAGTGTTATTTACGGTACAGGTTTTTCATTTATTATATTTATTTCGTTTCTTTGGCCATAATGCATTTTTGTTGTCATCATTTTCCACCATTTTGGACTCGCATTTAATTGTTGTCGCATGCTCAAATTTACATTTTGTCAATTTATGTTCCCTCACACGTAATTTTACTAGTGTGTAAATATTCAGACTTTATTAGCAAATCTAAGTTAGGCAAACCTGAGTAGGCCAAAATACACCTAAAGTGAACTAAATCAAGCTGTGCTCTTTTAAGTAACAGCTTGTCTACTGTGCAGGTTGGAACGGCTTCCAATAGTCCTGCTTTGGAGCTTTTCAGATCTCCACTCAAGGCTTAAAGTATTTACAACGCTGCAGTGTGCCGTTCCTCTAGCAAAGCCTCCCCGAGGACGGCATTACAGCTAATGGGAGAGATATGGCAAAACAGATGGAGCTGGCATGCTGAACACCCATCCGCTGTATGAGAGTCTGAGATGGGTTTCTGTTTTCTAGTTTGTTGGTTTAATCTGGAGAGTTGGGTCGGTTTCGGGGGTTAAACCTCAAATGCCATATTCCCTCATAGGACTGAGTGGCGTAGTTGCGAGCCAGGTCCTGAGCTGGATGCTGTCACTTGTAAAGAGGTGAGGAAGATTTGTGCTTTGTGGTGAAAAAGTGACATTTTGACATCTTAATGAAACACAGAGGCCTCTGATTTCATGTGCAATGCTGAAAACATTTTTAATTTTTCAGAATTGAGTGTCTTTTTGTTGCTGAGTGATAGAACAAAGGGAGACTTGGTTAGTGAAGGAGGAAACACGGTTTACAAATACAAAAACACATACACAGTCCCCCCAACAGCATGAGTGGCAGCACAGATTTAGGCTATAATACAGCTATTTACATCAACTGCTCTGCAGTTTTAAGTTTCTGTAAGAATACATGATATTTAATCATCAAAACCCTCTTTTTTTAGAAATAAAAGCACCTTTAAATTTCAATTTGATATGTTGGGATACACTTGTGTTTAAAGGGTCAGTTCACCAAAATTGCAAAAGAATTACAGTATATTCCGCCTTTACCCTGACTATGCAGATAATTTTGACTTTAATTAAAGGGGTTTTTAGAGGTTCCACTCTTGACTTTTTTTCAATTTTTGCGGTTTGGGTGAACTAACCCTTTAAAGTATTCTTCTGAAGTGCCCGGAAACGTTTGTTAAAGGCATACCGGCACATTTTAAACAGAAAAGAAACTCTCCTGTTAAGAAGCACCATAGCACAAATACATAACTGATTGCACAGATTTATGATTCCTGAAAGTGATACAACTTGTGTTTTAAACACAGAGTCCCTGAAAGGAACGAACCAAGAGGAGAACTAGCACAGCACGCAAGTAGGAAAAAAATGATTGACTTTGTACAAAAGTGTATTTCTAGTGCAAAGGAAGTAATTTAGCATTCCTTCCTAATTGCATGCTCTGCTACCTTTCTCTTTTATTGATTTGATTCTAAGATTTTTTTGGGGGGCAGTCCTCATTTAAGAATGCACAGTACGTTCCTCTCCAGGCTGAATGGAATATTTAATAAGCACCAAACTTGCCATGTCTATTTAGTCCTCCTTTCTTTGCATAAAACGGTATCCATGGCAAAAAAAAAAATTAAAAAAGACCAAAGCAATCCAACCCAGAGATTTTGCCACTCTTCTCATTGTTCCCTCCGTTCCATTTTCACTGGATGCTAGGTGCAACCAGGTATCCACTGAAGGTGATGTAAACATCCACGTCGTCACTGTAAACGGCGTTCTCCCTCTCCCTCTTGTAGAGTCGAACCCAGACCTCGTCATTCAGAGCCAGATCCAGCATGACGCTCTGGCTCTGCATGATGGACCTCTCACTGGGCTGAGCGTACAGGATCACCTGCTCCTTGTTGTTGTGCATCAGGTGGAGGTAGGTCTCCTTAAAGTTCCAGGTGTGGATGTTCACGTTGAAGAAGTAGATCCCCGGCACGTAGCAGTAGAACTTGCCCTTGAACATGTTGAAGTGCTCGTGGAGGTTGACGAACACCGTGTCGAACACCAGCGCCTGGTAGTAGTCCACGCTGTGCAGGGACTTGCGGCGTCCCACCGAGAAGGACGAGTGAGGGATCTTGCAGGCGTCTCCAGGGGCACCTGCCTGGCCTTTGCTGCCTTTAGGGCCCATGGGTCCTCGGAAGCCAGGAGATCCCTCAAGGCCAGATTTGCCAGGTGTACCCTTGTCGCCTTTGTCTCCTTTATCACCTGAAGGAGAAACACAGGTGAGCGGTGCAGACGGAAACATCAGGAGCTTTCTTTTTTATTTAACTTCAGTGGTGGAAAGTCACTGCGTACATTTACTTTATTTTTTGGCACTTTGAGGTACTTTAACTTCCTTCCTACTTCCTACTTCTACTCCACTACATTTCAGAGGGAAATATTTTACTTCAGTACACTTTCTCCAGTGGTTCGAGCTACTAGTTACATTTCAGATTAACTGTAAGGTTTTCCATGAAAAGATATATAATAAGATTATAAAATGCAACAAATTATTAAAAGGTTTAACCAGTGGGTTTTAAACCTTTTGTGTCTGGTTGGGGTGAGTTGTCAACAGTTCCACCAGCGAGACATTTCCCCTCTAAATTTCTCAGATGATTTAATTTAAATAGTCGCATGAGGCCTAGAGAGATAAATTATCCAATATTTCATAAATTACAACAAAGACTGAAGTGAATCAGAGCTTACATTCTTCTGTCCACCCCATCAATCATCTCACAACTCCCCAGATTTGCCTTGTGACCTTCAGGAAGGGGCCCGACCCCTAGTCTTAGAGCCACTGGATTAAAATACCTAACTGTATATAAAGTAGTTAAAGCTAGCTCCAACTCAAAGTGCTACAGTAAAAAGGCTTGCACAACAAAACATCAGCAACAATCTTATGATATAATAACATCAGTTAGAGGATCTATTTTTCAGCATTTTTGATATTTCAATCACATTTTACTGATAATACTTTTTCTTAAGTAGCATTTTAAATGCAGGACATGACTGCATTAGTACTTCAGTAAAGGATCCGAGTACTTAATCCACCATTGTTTAACTTGGGTGTATCTAGGAAATTTAAATGTTTCAGGTCTTATATATGTTTTTTCATTCATTTCATTTTAACGTTGTTTATTGAGATAACGTTGCTATCGTCATTTTATTTGTTGAGATGGGAGCCCGTCCTCATTGTACCTATTTACAGTCAAGTCAGGTCCAGGCAGCGTAATTTTATCCCCATACGCCGGCACCAGACAAGTTTCTGACAACATGAAGAATATTCCTGATTTATAGATGTGAACTTGGCATTTACCAAAGTGCAGCAGAGTAAAAAGAAAAGCAGGTCCAAGCTTTTGCTGCAAGACAGACCGTTCGTTTTGATATGCAGAAAATGTCATAAAGCTTTCCCCATCTTCCATAGTGGTTACAAATCCAGAAATGGAAACAAATTGCAGCAAGGCTTTTGCATCTGTCCTTCCAAATCCTACTTATAAATCCGAAGCAATTTTGTTAAATCAATGCTTATCTCAATTTTGTGCTCCTCGTGGACTTTGAGACAAAATGTTCAGACGGTAATATTTAAGAAGGCTCTGTCTAATACATCTGAACTGTGTTCTGATGCCAGGCATTTTAAAAGATGAGTCGAACCCCATTTTATTACCTTTATGGACCTCTACTAAGGACCAGTAGGAACTGAAATAACACCGACATAATTAATTTCTGCAAGGCTCTTTGCAGGCAAGCTCGTGTAATGCCAAAGGGCATCAAAAGAAGGAAGAAAAGGGTTAAAGGTGAGTTTTGAAAGACATAAATCTCAGCACCAGGCTACGGAAAAGAAAATATAAGTATTAAATGCAGACGCTATTAAGAGGCTCTCAATCAACAAATACTTTCTCCTTATACGAGATGAGATACTATATGAGAGACAAAACAGCTAGTTCTGCTACTGTAGTTTATATATAAGATACTCCATGATATCAATTATCTGCGATTTGGAATTTTTCAGATTAACTTTCAGGAGTAAATTCCCCTACTTCCTGAGCTAAATAAACTACTTAAAACACCACTAGATTATTCGAAAACTGCGCTGTCACACAGCTGAAATCAGTTTGGCCAAAAAAAAAAGTCACCACCTGGATTTAACTACGCAAATAGGTAAGAGCCTCCCATTGGATAATTACTCCATGGGTGATTATGTTTCAGCTGGCATCAAGGTATTTAACCCTAACTGACGCAGTGAGAAGCTTCTCATTTCTTAAACAACCATGTGGAAAGACACATCCTGTGGTCGTGGAAAAGATGTTAATCAGTTTCAGAAGGGTCACATTATTGGCATCAGGCAAACAAAACATCTAAGCAGATTGCTGAAACTACTAAAATTGGGTTAAGAACTGTCTAACGCATTATTAAAAACTGGAAGGAGAGTCCACATTGACCCTGTTCCAGAGTGATGGGCGCATCAGAGTAAGAAGAGAGGCAGATGAAGTGATGCAGCCATCATGCCTAGTGCCTACTGTACAAGCCTGTGGGGGCAGTGCTATGATCTGGGGTTGCTGCAGTTGGTCGGGTCCAGGTT
>JAVQJF010107849.1:0-12359 GCA_036023855.1 Gadopsis marmoratus
TGATTAAAAGGACGTGATGCGATGGTGAAATTGTTCTCACACACACACACACACACACACACACACACACACACACACACACACACACACACACACACACTCACACACACACAGGAAAACACACTCTCAAATTCATGCAGACTGTTCACATAGACCAACACACACATTCACACACTCTTACACACACACGCACACACAGATGGCCAATGACGTTGAAGGACATTCATTTGGATTAGTGGCCTTTGTCGGCTGTGTGTGCTGACTTATAGTACACACACACACACACACACACACACACACACACTACTATTTGTACTAATATACTTATGAGGTCCTTCGACTACCACAATGATTACTTAACCTCCCACCTAAAACCTAATCCATGTTCAAAACTCGACTCAAATGCCAAACGCTACACCTGTTCCCACGTTTTTTTCTTGATATCCTTGTGTAGTAGAAACGCACACACACACACGCACACACACGGCCTTGATCCTGTGTTTGCTACCAGCTCTATCTCCAGGTCAGTATCAATGCAATGAAAGTCAGCTCATCTGTCTCCTAAATGTGTCAAAATAAATTTAAGTGCAGGGCAACACTATTGAAGGTCGAAACAAACTAAAATATGGTGGCTGTAGACCTTCAGTAGGCTGGATGTACTGTGGGTATAAGTAGCAGGACATTAGATTTACAGCTCAGTCACGTTCAGTCCTGTGAATTGAATATAGAGTCTAACAGCGCAAACAATGAACACAGCATTTAAAGAACAAAGAGAACAAATCCCCCAGTTTCATTGCATCACATGGAATGTCTCTTTACATAATTCCATACACATTTCCTTGAAAGTTAGCCTGAGGAATTTGTTATTCTTGGACAGCTTTTGGATGTTTATAGAGTGTATAATAAAGTTCTGTGGGTCTCTGGAAGCATTAAAGAGGAGGACTAAAAAGGCTAAACCAAAAGCATAAATTCAAAACCGATCATGTTAATTTCCTCGAGGAAAATGTACAGACATTTGATCAAATGTGTGTGTGTGTTGTCACCAAAAGTAATTCATGGTGACGATGAATCAACACATAGCTTTTAGCCACCAAACATCACCTGTGGCTGTTCTCATTTCATGAAATGTGACACTTGTTTCATCGTGAGCTGACTACTTTTTCATCCTGTTTTCAAAATCCAGCACTAAAAATCCTTCTGTTGCACAAAATATGAATATCGGTCACATGGGGCCAAAGGGAAACGCTACTGTTTTCCATCAGGCCCTTAATTCAACCCCCGGATGATGTTTTTTTAAACATAAAAATGGTAATTTAGTTTAAAAAGGGTTCCGTTTTGGCTATAATTTACTTATATGATGCACCTGTTGCTATCTTTGCTACTGCCAGAATGTTAACTGTCTGCCATTGTGACCTTCAGTCGCTCTTGACCATTTCTCTGGACTGTTGACACCTTCTTGCATCATCACCTTGACCTCTCTCCTCTCTCCAGGTATTGGTTACGCCTCCATTGTGATCGTGTCCCTGCTGAATATCTACTACATTGTCATCCTGGCCTGGGGCCTCTACTACCTGTTCCAGGTAGGTTTGGGGAAAATGAACTCTTACAGGAGTTACAGTACCCCCTCTTTCATTTCTTCTGTCCATCACTCCATCACAAATGACTTGACATTGTAGAGATACATACTGATTCTCGACCCTCGAGAAACTCGAGGCTTCCCTGCAAAATGTTCAAAGCATCGGCATCAGACAAATTATTAGCTGATGAAAAGAAAATCACACCTGCAAGCCAGAATCGGTTCATATAGAAACTGCTTTTGAATTTGCTGGCAGAGGATGCATCATTGATTGGGGAGGAGTGAAGATGGAATGAAACATGTAGTAAACTCTTTTATCCACTGAAGTCTTTGCATTAGCATTGCTAGGAGAACCAGGTTATTCCTGCTTTTTTTAAGGAATATACTGCTCTTTTGCGAGCTCTAATTTGCTATATAATATCAAGTCCAAAAACATCAGCTTCACATTTCCCAAAAATGCAGCACAGAGTAGTATGAAGATCAATACCGTCACCTTTCTTTCTGTTTCTCTCTCTCATATGAAAGGGGAGTGAGTGTGTATGCATACTACACGTGTAGGTGTGTGCTTGTGTGCCAGGTCAAAGCATACGAGATACAAATCAATGACATGAAAGAGAAGAATCTAACAAAGTGTGAAAAGATGAACCAAACATTGACTTGAATATCTAACACACTTAGACAACACTAAACCTAAACCTGAGCCCTATTTGCAAGGGAGGAGTATTACCAGGGGGCCTCATGTGATTTAGAGATCACCGCCCCCCCCCCAATGTCTGTGTTTCATGCGGCACATTTTTCACGGGGTAAGTGAAATCTGGATTTTACTTGAATTTACTGACATTATCCCCTGGGTATGATGTCGAGACTCTGCGTTAACATCCGTTTTTTTTAAGAAAAACAGGCGTCGTACGTGCAAAGAGACGCGAAGACCTCTTGCTCCAGCGCTCGTCTGCACAGGCCGGTGGATGCTGTCAAAACTCTCATTTCTAATTGCCAACGCAGCCCCGTAATTCTTACCTGGGAAAGAGGCAGTAAAACAAAAAAAAGCGTGGAGAAAACAATAAAACCCTGCAGGCGGGGAAAAAAAGCAGTGGTACACCAAGAATAAAATGTAATCCAATCAGAAGCGAGCGCGTTCCAATGCTAAGTTGTACTCTTTTTGCATTTCAGTGTTTTCAGCCGGAGCTGCCCTGGGCCAAGTGCAATCAGCCCTGGAACACCGATCGCTGCATCGAGGACACCTACCGCAAGAACAAAACCCTTTGGCTGGCAGCCAACGCCTCCAACTTCACCTCCCCCGTCACCGAGTTCTGGGAGTGAGTTACATAAGAGCGCACGTACACGCTCACTGGCATAGGCACACAAAACGTTGGTGAGAAATATAATTGAGGTGCGACGTCGCAGATAGATACCGCGGACCGCTTTCTGCAGGCCACGGTGGACATGAAGGAACTTTTAACGCCGAGGCTTCGTGTCTCTAAGATTTGATTTGAGTCGGAGAGACTTTAGAGGGACACATTGGGAAAACAGGAGAAGAAGGATTTTAGGATTTATACTCTCAAATACTTAGCAGTGTGGTTGGTGAGCCCCCCCCCCAAAAGACAATCTGCCTAAAGAAGAAGCTCACGCATCAGTTACTTGATCATTATACATTTAAACACTCGTGTGCACAGAACAGTGACGTTAGTGAAAATGTCTCCAGCTTTTTGTCACAGTCGTGGAAAACTGCCTGTATTCTTAAAGTTGATGGAAACACATGTATTGCACAATAGGAGACAGGCGATCAGAAGTCATCGGCTACGTCAAAGAGAAAATACAAGAAAACAGCTTTTATGGTATTCTGGGGACAAATAAACTCAAAGTGCTGTGGCTGAGTGGAACACACACACACACACACTTATAGAGCTTTCCTTTTCTGTTGCAGACATAATGTGCTGGGTATCACCAATGGTATAGAGGACATTGGTCCTGTTAAATGGGACCTGGCTCTGTGTTTACTGCTCGTCTGGGTCATCTGCTTCTTCTGCATCTGGAAGGGAGTCAAGTCCACCGGCAAGGTACATTTACGGTTCTGTTATCCTGGACTGTTCTGTATTGTTTTCCTGGTTATCACTGCGTGTGTTTTGCACCGTTGATCCAGTTCAAGTAGGTGTTCCACTCTTGAACTCGCTTGTCCATTTTTATCATGGTGATGCTCATATGATTTTGTTTTTTTTCTTTCTTTCTTTCTCTCACTGCAGTCCGACTAAGCAAACAAAGGGGGCTATGTTCAAATTGAGCGCAGGAAGTTTTTCTGAAGGCCTGGGTGGGCTGAGGGAGTAGCAGCAGTGTGCTTGCAGTGTTGTCGGTCCAAATCCCTTTTTTTCCCCGTTTCATAAAACAGACATAGATTGATCTGTTTTCAGTCCATATATCAAAATATTTGCAATTATTAAATAAAAAAATAACATATATATCATGTGTCATAGCTGATGTGTTTCAAGGGGTCTGATGTCATTTATTCAGGTTATTTAAATTTGTGTGCGGAATTAAGTTTTGGTTGTGCAAACATTTCTGTGGCAGTTGTTCTCACGAGGAAGAGTAGATTACTGTCAGGGCAACATCTGCTTCCACTCTGCCGTTGCAGTTCCTCCCAAAGATACTGTGCTTCACAGCAGCATTTCCTCAAACGAATGCATCGCATATGATATGCGTTTAAGACTTCTAGACAGAGCAGAAGGCTATTTAGCTTCCAGTGGGAAGTGTGTTCACGTTTGTTTGCTAAAAGAAAATATTCTCTGTTGTCTTTTTATTGTTAGTACTTGTTGCATTCGTGAACATTGATACTGGATGATTCCATGCATCTAAATTTGCAAGAAATAGGCTGATAGTTTGAGGAATACGATACTGTCTTGCAGTATACATACTGTGTGGCTCTGTTTAACAGCTTAGCGTTCAAGAAATCAGATCTACGGAGGAGAATTTCTGCACTGGCTGCCTTTTTATTTCGTACAGTTTTGCAGGATGGATGTAGCCTTGGATGAATGTATAAAGGGAACATTTCAGACCTTGTTCAATTGCTGCTACAGCAACAACAACAACTCCCCCCGAGAGGCAGCTCAATCAATCCCAGACTACTCTTTTTATAGCCTCGACACTCTTTATTGATTGGTCTGGCCTGATTTATGCTCTCTGGTTGCTCCAGGTTGTAGCTCTGGTAATAAAGTCACTCCTACAAGGCCAAGTGTGGTCACTGCTTTCCAAATAACAGATACTGATACACTGCTATTGATTTAAGGGACAGCCTGTGGTCTGTTCTTGTCATAATCCAAAAATAACTTGCACATTTATCAAACATAATTCTCTGTAATGACACCAAAGATATTAGCTAGCAGGCCAAATAGGAAATCAGCATCCACATCACTGCCAAGGCAGACCATTTATGAAACCCAAGCTTCAAGAACTCATATTCTTCCCCTGTAGAATAATACAAAGTGGAACATTTCCATAATGTTTTCTGTATTGTGATCTCCCCCAGGTGGTTTACATCACAGCCACGTTCCCATTTGTCATGCTCATCGTGCTGTTGATTCGCGGCGTGACACTGCCGGGTGCTAGCGAGGGCATCAAGTTCTACCTGTACCCTGACCTCGCGCGCCTGAAAGACCCAGAGGTAGGTGCCCCTGTGCTGCCTGAATGAGTAAACCACATTGTTGGGCTCCTGTCGTGTTCTCACTGTGTCTAGCCAAACATATTATGCATGCTGCTCCCTGTCAAACGTCCATCTGGTTGCACATATAGTGTCCGAAATTCAATTACAACAATATACACCAATCAGCCAAAACATCCAGACAGCACGGCACCCTGAGCAGGTCCCTATATGCAACAAGCTGCGGGTCTCTGTGTGTTCTGACTCCTTTCTATCAGAACCAGCATTGAATTTTTCAGCAGTTTGAGCTACAGAAGCTCTTCTGTTGGATCGGACCACACGGTCCAGCCTTCGCTCTCCACGCGCATCAATGGCCCATGACCCTGTCGGCGGTTCAGCGGTTCTCCTTCCTTGGACCACTTCTGGTATGTTCTGCCCCCTGCAGACCGGGAACAGCCCACAAGAGCTGCAGTGTTGGAGATGCTCTGACCCAGTCGTCCAGCCATCACAGCTTGGTTCCTTGTCAAAGTCGCTCACATCCTTCCGCTGCCCATTTTTCCTGCTTCAACACATCAACTTGGAGGACAAAATGCTCACTTGCTGCCTAATATATCCCCCCCCAACTGACAGGTGCCATGGTAACCAGATAATCAGTGTTCTTCACTTCACCTGTCAGTGCTCATAATGTTGTGGCTGATCGGTGTATATTGCAATATATAAACCATCGGTAGATTATAACACATTTATAAGTCAGAACCTGAGCTGTCACTCAAACACAGCACGCTCACACTTGGCACGTATGTATCATTGCATAGGCTTCTAACTAGCCGCAGCTACCGTCTGTACAGCTGGTATGTTGGGTGTTTGGGACGAATGAACGGTAGATTACAAGAAAAGCACTTCAGAACACAAGACAAGAATTCCAGCTGTTGGTGTCTGACCCAAACTTTTACTTGCGTAAACTCTGCTAGACCCCGACCTCCCAAGTCCACATTAGCGTTATCCCCCCGACTTTCGTCAGCAGGCCTCAGCCTTTTTGTCCCCATTCTCTCCCCCTACTTCGTAGGTGTGGATTGACGCTGGCACCCAGATCTTCTTCTCCTATGCCATCTGTTTGGGCGCCATGACGTCACTGGGGAGCTACAACAAGTACAAATACAACTGCTACAGGTGAGGCTTCAATTTCCAGTGAGGGGGTTAACTGTAGGGGAGAGAGGGGGGTGAAGGGATCCTTGTGTGTTCATTAACAAATCCTCCTCATGACATATGTGTGACATAGGGACTGTTTGCTGCTGGGAGCCCTCAACAGTGGTACCAGTTTTGTGTCTGGCTTCGCAATATTTTCCGTCCTGGGCTTCATGGCACAAGAGCAAGGGGTGGACATTGCTGATGTGGCAGAGTCAGGTACGAGGGTCCTGTAAAGGCGGCAGTGATGGTGGGCGCTGCTTCCTGGTTAACAAATTAAACAACAGTGATAACAAAGAAAAACAGCAATGAAACCCAAAAGAGAACTTAGCCAACACGTTTCACTTAGAATGATATTGAATGGATTTCTTGATGATTTAAATGGATTCCTTGTTTAATGACACATGACGGCATCGGCATATGGAAGTTTCCGCAATCAAACACTCCTTGACGAAAGCACAATGTGAGGGGGCAAAATAAAGCTGAACATATTCGGTCGGTTTGTTAGCGCATCGTTCGAGCGAAGCAAGTTGGATCGATTCAGGATTTGGTTTTGAGTTAAGAGTCATTGAGGGACAACAAACAAGAATATACTAGCTATGTGATGATGTACAGGGTATCTTGGAGTTGGAGACACGCTATCAGAGTTCCTTTTCTACCTGCACGTGACAAACTGATGTCACCATTGATGTGGTCTCTATTTATGGAAGTGATATTTTGGCATATGGGCTTATTTGTAATTGTTGGGTTTTTTGTTTTCAAAGCCTAGCATCTAGAAATTTATTTTAGGGCCCACAGTCATCCAATGAAACTCGCACGGAAAAGTACTGAACATTTCGGCATAGTAAGAACAGCCTATCTCAGCTTTATAACATGTTTTCATGATCACAGGAGACTGAGTTGTTTTGGAAAAGCTTTCATGCAACCACAAGTGCCAACATCCTGTCCAAGGACTTAAAGTTTATCTCTTACAGTTTACAGTATTACCTTTTTTATGATAGTTTACAGTTACTCTGAGGCTGCCAATGCAACTTCTTGTTCTTGTGAGGAGACAAAGTGAGCCCGGCTTAAGGTGGAAGCCATGCCTGGTTTTCCGATAGAATCACACCAGGATTTCACTTACGCTTGTTTTTCACAGCCCAAAGCAGAAAGACGATGACTGTTGACTCATTCTTTAAAAGTACCACCACACTCAAAGGAAGGTGTTAACGCACGCTAAAAGCTGCTTTTCTTCTCTAGAACTGCTTTTGGAAAGTTGGAATGTCCTCTCGTCTGGATTTTACATGCTACTGTTACACAAGGCAACCTGTTTGACACCAAATGAGGCACAAACTTGAAAGTTGCAATTTTTGCTTACAATATTGTTAGTGTCGAGTGCCTTTGGGATACCCAGGCTTCGTCTATTGCCCCAAGATCACCCAGTCTGACGAAAGCATGCGTAGCTTAACGCTGTCTGCTAACTTCAAACACCGTCCATGCTGCCAGCCCAGTCGATACGAATATTGGACAATTCTGTAGTTTCCAATTTACATCCGGTGCCAAATGCATTTTTGCAGAATTGTGCAATGTCAACGTTGTGTTTGGCGAGTGGGTTGAAGCTCCACAGCTCACCAAAGAATGGAAGCATGGCGATCCTGGACAGTCCGGGGCACGTGGGCAACATGGAACTCAGTTTTCACATTTGGACATTTTCCAGCCTTAAAAAGCGTGTCCATGTGCTGTGAGCTTAAGAATAGAGCAGGTCAACTGGACAGCAGAGTACAATAAGTAGTCATACTCCATGTGCCAGGTAAAGAAGTAGATGAAGAAATCAAAAGTTCAGGAGCATCACAAGTAAGTCCGCCTTAACTGCGACTGCTTGATTCTGATGTTGTCGGCATGAGAGCTCATGCTGACTGAATACACAGTGAACACAGTGCAGTTTGTAGCACACACGCAATGGCTTTTGTTGAAAACGTAGGTTTTAGAATGCAGTATTTTATGTTTTGACCAATCAAGTAATGACTTTTATCACGCTGTGTGACGTGGGTCCTGTTTCATGAGCTAATACACTCCGGGTTTGATTAACGTTCTGCTAGCGTTTCCCTCCTCGGGGAAGGGAGGTTGGTTCTATTTTTCCGAGTCAACGCGGTGTTTGGTTGGATGCCTTGTCATAATTCACAACAACAAAAAACTGAACACATCTACGCATCTTGCTATCAGCTGCAGTGCTGTTTTGCTGTTATGGCTGCTCCCTTGTTTCTTGACTTGTGTTTTACAGTCCCCAATGTAGCATCAATGTCACATCAGGGGGAAAAAAAGAAAGAAAAAAAATAGCCTTTGCTTTTTATTAGACATCCCAGCCTGCGTCTGCTGCTGTTTTTGCGCTGGCCATTTTGCATTCCTCATGTAAAGAAAGGGTCGTGCTTAGCTCATGCCGGGAATGCAAAATTGCTCGTGACGTAGGTGTTGACCTAAATTATCTGAGAAACAAAGACTTGACTCGCCTTTTCTAGAAGTTGATTACCGCAGCTGCCTGGAAAGGCAAATCAAGCATACCTTTAATCGGGTTGAACATTGGATTCTAATTGCTGCAATGTTGGTCTACAGTGTTTTTGGTAACTCCACATACACATACAGTGTACTAATTACACTCTACACGCATCCATTTATAGTACGCTTCACAGTCTCTTACTTCCACAGAGATTCAGTTACGCACATAATGACTTACATTACATGTTAAACTCTACGCGTTGTTTATTATTGTTCTGTTTTCCTCTATGATAATATTGTAAGTCACGCTTGTGATGTGTCATTGTAAATGCTATGAAACGGCGTCACGTGTTAAAGTGCACAAAGTCTAGAGTTTGCAAAGATGGAAGTAACAGGTAAGTAAAGCTGTGCATTAGACATACTACTAACTACAAAACAGACGCACGCACACACAAACATCCATTTGCGGTATTATAGTCCAGGTTTGGTCGTGCATTCACATTTGGTTCTGCGTCTCCATTGTTTGGGGCCTTTTTTTTTCTTTCTTCCCACAGGGATGCAGATCAGATGAGCGTATGATGATACTAATGTTGACTCCCCCCCCCACCCCACCCCTCTGTCTGCTCCTACCCCCTCCCCCTCCTCTGCAGGTCCAGGCCTGGCGTTCATTGCCTACCCCAAGGCTGTAACCATGATGCCTTTCCCTACAGCCTGGGCGATCCTCTTCTTCATTATGCTGCTGCTGCTTGGCCTCGACAGTCAGGTTAGCAGAAACATGAACTCGGGTTGAACAGATTCGCAGCTGTTAGAGCTGCGGGAGCCTCTGAGGTGTCCAGGAGCAAAACACTTCACTGCTCATTGGCCAACAGCAGAAGCCTTAAAGGAGTTTTTAAAAAGCCTCCTGCAACATATTTTATCTTTTGGAATATGTGCGTTTCTGTGCATCTGAATTTTTAGGAAAGCAAAATACAGATTTTTTATTTTTTTTCATAAACCAAAGGCTGATTAACAAAAACGAAACAGAAATCGACTTGCGTCACAAACATACCAGTGGATTTAAAGATGTAGGTTTCTTTTACTGTGACGTTAAATCAAAGTTGCATTTGAAAACATGTCATGGAATGAGGTTAGAAAACATGTTCTATATGCTAACAAGGAAAAAACTATTAATTCCAATCTCAGGTTCGAGGGGGTTCAAATTAATTAAAATAAACCACTCTTCTTGCTAGTTTTGTTTTCTGACAACAGGCCCAACGGCACTGAATAAAAATGATTTATTTAAGCTCACTGATTATTTTTCTTTAACTCATTGTATTTGTCCTGCAGGAGGAAAAAGGGTATTTTAAGAGTTTAAGACTAGGGTGGATAGTATTTGCAGTGCAGAGGCTAATATGGTGCATTTACGTCTGCTTTGTTAATTTGTTACATCTTCATATATAGTAGAACTTTGTCTACATTCAGTCATGGTGTTTGAAAGTGTTATGTACTGTTGGGGCTTTCTATTTTAAAGTATTTCTTGCCTCCACCTGTCTACCCACAGTCCACAGCTACAGTCATCAGCATGGGCGCTGACCCTCACGTGCCTGTGAACGGGCTCAATCAACCTTCCCAGAATACAGAAAGTCAATTCGATGCAAATTCAAGCATAAGTGGCAGAAACACAATCTGGACTTCAACAACTATAACTCTTGCAATATGATATCAGCGATGTCTCAAAAGGACAGAACTATAACTTGTGACGCTGATAGTTTGTAAGTGCAAAGGGTGAGAGGTCATGTTGTCAGTGGATGTGTATCGTCACTATATACATATTTGTTTTGGTAACATCGCTGTGTCGCCCTGCAGTTTGTGGAGGTGGAAGGGCAGATCACATCACTGGTGGATCTGTATCCGTCCTTCCTAAGGAAGGGTTACCGCAGAGAGGTCTTCATCGCTATCCTCTGCTGCATCAGCTACCTGCTTGGACTCACTATGGTTACCAAGGTAACAACGCCGTGAAAACTGAACCGACGCTAAGCAGCGATCGGGAGCAGAACATGTGTGGGAACAGTGCAAATGTCAGGAAATTCATTTTTGCAAACTTTTATGAACCTCAACAAACGTCACGTTTGAGGACATAAACGCTTTTGAAAAGACGAGTCACAATTACAGTATCAATCCAGTGTGAGTATGCGCACAGCGCCTGCTGATAAATGTGTGGATGTACAGCGTATGCTGTGGCTGCCGACCTAATTTCAGGCTCTAGCCCAAAGCTCAATACACCAGAAACAACAGTGTTCAGATGGCTATTAGTGTAGGTCCCCGGGGTTGATGACAGGAGGCTATTTATACTGTCAAGTCATGAGAACTTCCCCTCCCTCTGGTAAGAAAAGATACAGTAGACCTGACTAAGCTTTTCCAAATCTTTCTTCTCCTTCTCCTTCTTCTCATCGTTTCTTACTCCTCTCCGTCATGTCGTTTCATCCGCTTCCACCTCTCCTGAAGTCGTTCTGCATCATCTGTCTTCTACGCTCTTCCCCCCTTTGTTCTGCCTTCTCCTCTAAACTCTTGTTGTTTCTCAAACTTCCTTGCTCTTTGCGTCGGCCACGCTGCTTTCTCTCTAGTCCAGCCGTGTCTCTAACGCAGAAGATTAAGCTGTTGACATTTCCTGCCCCTTCAATTGCATCCTCCGTGCACCAGCAGACCCGTCCTCGCCGCGGACATGTTGACTTGTCACATCGGAGTGTAACAGTCATCTGGTATCGCGCATGTGGCTTAGTGGGACACTCAAAATGGAACCGTCACTTGTTACGCCAGAGCGTTTCATGATATGACGGGTCATAGCATAGCAGCCTGAGGTGAAGAAGGCCATTTTGACTAGACAAATGTTTCCTTGAATTGCAGCCAGAGCGAAATGACTCATACGGGAACAACGTGTGACGATGCGTCATGTCCTACATCATTATCATCATCATCATCATATTTTTGGTTCTCTTCTCATTGCTCTGATCAGACAGACTGCAACAAACTTGTCCTGTCTGATCTTTGAACACGGTTGCTGCCAAGGCTATTGCCCATCCACTTCCTCTCTTCGTGTCAAACGAAATAATAACGTGAAATACCTAATTTCCCCATGAGCTGCAGGCTTTTCTTTCCAAAACGCTGCTTTAAAACAGGAAACATCTGTAGCTTGAATCAGTTATGATCCAAAACAGCAAATGAGTCCATCCGATGTCGGATTCCCCCACTTAATCTCATCCCCCCCCCCTTCTGTCGCCAAGAAAATCATACTTTCACCTTCTATCATCACTCTATTCTTAATCCTTCCTCTCCAACCACCAGCCTCCCAGCCCTCTTTCTGTTCTCACACAACAGTCAGCCTTCTCTCTCTCTCTCTCTCTCTCCCTCTCTGTCTCGCTTTCTTTTTCTCTCTCTCCCCCTCTGTATTTCTGTTTCTGTATCTCTCACTCTCTGATTTTCTCTCTCTCTCTCTTACTAGCAGTCTCTCCACCCCTCGCA
>JAVQJF010107876.1:0-38604 GCA_036023855.1 Gadopsis marmoratus
ACATTTTGGGAAATACCCTTTCTTGCCAAGAGTTAGATGAGAAGACCAATACCATTCTCATGTCCGTATGCCAACTATGGGGCTAGAGCAGGGAGGCAATTAGCTTAGCATAAAGACTGGAAATGGATGGAAACAGCTAGCCTGGCTCTGACTTATTTCTTCACAAACGGAAATGTAAAAATGACAGGTTGTGTTTTTACGAGGAGCTATATACTATATTTATTTCTTGGCCACCAGTGGCCGAGTGCACTGACTTCCTGGAGTTTCTGTTAGCGAGTCTTTATGTTAAGCCAGGCTTATCATCTCCCAGCTCCATATTTACCAAACAGACGTGAGAGTGAATAAGCGTATTTCTGGCAAACTATTCCTGTACTTGGCTGAGATAACCAGCAGCCAAATAAAAGCAAGCAGCAAACATGTGGATGTTCACCAACATTTTACACACAGATGTCAGGACACCTCTAACTACCACTATACTACTTTTGTCACTTTGCTGGCCTCCTGATTGTCTAGCACTTTGACTGACCGGTGCGTCGATCTTGATGAGGGCGATGTCCGATTTCTCGTCGACGTCTTTGATTTTGGCATCATAGGTGCTGCCGCTCTTTAGCTCCACTTTCACTCGGTGCTTATTTGCCACGACGTGGGCATTGGTCACAATCTGGCCATCTTCTGACACAACGAAGCCAGAACCACTGGCCACCGCCACCTCCCGCTTAGTATAAGTCATCCTGTGGGGGGAAGGAGAAGATGGTAGGCAGGTAGGAGGAGGGAATTAGGGTATTGCTATTCACTTCACTCTTTAAAGGTCTCTTCTGCTAGGAAAACAAACCAACGAATGATGTAACGGCGGTGTAAGAAAGAAAAAAAAAACAAAGTTTAAAGCATGCGAGTGTGTTCATGGGTTTTGTGTGCAGGTAAATATATTAAGAGTAGGTGAGCTGGAGAGATTAAGTATACATAAAAACGGTAAGAGGGGGAAACAAACAGACACTGCAGCATTAATATACAGCACAACGCAGATGAAAAACAGCTTTCTAGTCAGCCTGAGGCAGCAACAGCATAAAAGATCAGAATGAGAGAAAGATGGAAGAGGGTGAAACAGAAGCGTGGAAATCAGAGAGGCGAAGACATTCAAATAACCACTTTACAAGAAACAGCGACAGACCGAACGGAGACGACAGGCGAAGAATTGAGGCGTCAAAGAGGGATGAGAAGCAGAGATAAAAGAGCAGAAAAGCTGGTGCAACTGAAAAGAAAAGACCTTGAAAGACTGAAGTGGAGAGTAAGGTGATCTACCGATTGGTGTGTTCTGGATAGGTACACAGGTGGGCTGTAAATTTGAGTGTGTTTCAGTCTGTCACACACACACACACACACAGGTGAACGCTCTTACTTGCGGTAAAGTTCAATGTGAACCACAGACGGAGCAATTTTCTCCACCACGTCGGCGATGAAGTTGTATTTGTGTCTTGGGCTGTCTGGGTTGTCCTGAGCTGGAAATACAACACACACACACACACACACACGTAGGTCAGACGAGTATAAACAAACAAAAAATGCACTGAAATACTGCATGATGTAAGAGCTGTATGAGAGTAGAAAACCAAAAGCCCTTTATCATAACACAGCGAGGAAAAGGAAAGATGACAGTTCATTTGTGGTTGAGACTGTCTAGGTCAGGTCTGACACACACTCATTTACACACACTTACCCCTGGCTACAAACCTTACAAATAAATACTTAACCTGGACCTGGACTCTTATCTTACCCCATGGTTGATTGTATGCACAGACTCTAAATTCTTAATCCATCTAAAGGTCTTTTGTCCAGGCCAGACTGGTCCTCACAAGTAGAATACCACTCTCACACACACTGTCTGACACTGAGGGCTGCCAAATCCACTGAATCACCCACCCCACCATCTATGCAGCGTTGGGCAAGTCAGGAAATGTAGACAGATTTACCTGGTAATTACGTTTTACCCAGAAAACAGTTTAACCAAAGCTATGAATCAAAACTCCCCAGACCTTTCCCTCTGAGCTTTTCATCCTTCCATTCATAAGCCATTATTTTGCCACGTACCTCAAAATATTTTGTCTCAAAAGGACAATTTGCAGTCATTACATTCTCTTAGAGGACTGAATTTTGTGAGAGTCAAAGGCACCCATAAGCCCTGGGATAGCATTAATTGCAGTTAAGGAGTTAATTGTTAAGGAGAGAGAAAGAGACTTTAGGTGCAGTAATGCTAACACAAGCATGGAATGAGCACCATGCCGTCCTGAATGCCACTACATTGTACAGTATGTAAACTATATATGCTATATGATCTGTCAGATAAATTCTATCTATCTATCAGACTAAGCAAGACTAAGAATCTGAAGCCATGCTATGTAAGGCTATATGAATGCTAACATGGCCAAAATGACAATGCTAACATGCTGATGTAATAATTTTGACCATATTCACTAATTAGAGCGAGCGAAACCAGCAGAGCTAGACGGGAGGTATGGACTTGAGAAGCTGCCTTATTGGTGTGATTTGGGGAAAGAGGACATACAAACATATAATTTCCAAATTGTAAGAGCAAAGGATGTCTACAGAAGAGGCTGCAGCAAAGATGGTCGCGCAGGAGGAGAAACAATGAGCAAGAGAACTGCAGCCATCAGGAACAGTAAGGGACACAGATGAGGAAAACACAAAGACAGACGGACAAATGTGCAGGAACAGCAGAAGAGACATGCACAAAGATGATCGTTTAATGTTGTGAGTGGCTGAGACAAGTCGAGGGAAGAATGTGCATATTCAGCACATCACCGTCCGGAGTCACAGAGTGCATTCTGCAGCAGCAGCAGCGCCATGAAGATCAGTGCAGTCACTCAGCAGCCACAAATTGTGTTGGGGCTTTCAATTGGATTAAAAGTGAAACAGGTTATTAAGAAAGTACCACAAACATCATCTGCATGCCCGCACATTTATTCGCTCAGATGTACCTCTTAACAAATCCCTCATATTAGGTTGTTTCAGAAACCCCTACATGAATTTCTGTGTCAGAAATGGGTAATTTGGGCGTCCTGGCAGACTTGTAGATGCCCACCATGTGCATGTGTAAGTGCAACAGTCTTGGTTCAAATCCAGCTGCAGACCTTTGTTGAATGTCAAAAACATGCTGCTAAAAAAGTGGGGGGGGCATTTTTAAACAAATATGACCCCCGAAGTCACAGCAATATTTGACTTCATTTTCCATGCCATCTTGCATTATCAACATCTTTACCGTCCAGACACGAAATGACATCATGCAAAGTGCACTTGCATGTGTTTTCTTAACATGGGGCCAAGTTGAAGGGTAAAGGCGCTCGGAGGGGGTTGAGTTTCCTTTCAGCGGCGGTGGGAGAAGTACTCAAACCTTTTACTTAAGTAGCAGCAGCAGAAATACTCTGCAAGTATTAGTGTAAGTCAAAATCCTGCATTCAGAATTTAGTAAATTTAGTAAAAGTACAACAGTATTAACATCACATTATATTATTGGATTATAATTATTGATGCATTCATGTGCAAATCACTTTAATGTTGCAGCTGGTAAAAGTGGGGCTAATCTTAAGACCATTATATATTGCTGGGTAGCTTGTGAGTTTTTGCTTGTGAATGTTATCCCCAGGGGACAGTAAAGTCTTATCTCAACCTATAATAATATATCATAATTTATTTTGTTGATCTGAGTCTAGTAAGTAACTAGTAACAAAAGTTATCTAATGAATGTAGTGGAGTGAAAGGTCTAATATTTACCTCTGAAATGTAATGGAGTCTAACGTAGGAGAAAATGGAAACACTAAAGCTTAACTACCTCAAAATTGTAGTAAATACCTACAGTTACCTAGTTACTTTTCATCGCTGCTTTCCTGTGTCAACTCCTGCAATTCTAAGTCTACAGCCTTGATAGTATCTTATACTAAAGTTTACCCCCCCCCTCCCCAAAAAAAGCAGAGATGCTGCTACAGACAGCTTTATTCAGCAGCAGCTTTGACAGAAGCACGTCTGATGCACCCACTGATAGTGTGACCTGTTCCATTGCAGCTATGGAAATTTTCACTGGGTGCCTTTGGAAGATCAATAGCACTCGCCCACAGTCTTGCGCCGTTTCAGACATGGTAACCATTTAAAGTTGCTTACATGACTATGTGGCGATACGGTCTTGCCTACCACTGCGCCCACACGCCATTTGATGTACATGTAAACCTTTCCCAAAACTACGGGTTGCTAATTTAGTCTTTTCCTTGGTGTCTCCTGCCTGTTTTAAACAACAGAGGAGGAATTATAGCTTTGAATCAGCGCCAGGCATTCCTCCATGTGACTGTTAAGTGTGATTTATGACCGACAACAGAAACACAGAGCGGGAGAGAGACACTGAGAGGGGGGGGGGGGCTAGTTTCCCAGCTTTGAGGTAAGTTATGGGTCTTTGAGGCAACAGCTCTTCATTCAGAAGTTTGCAAACTGCACACGTGGTGCACACTTCACGTGCACATGCGCAACAAAACCTGGAGAATGATGCGATGTCTTTACCACCTGTAGCCTCGTGTGTGCGAGAGAGAAAATGACCATTTTTCATTCCTGAATATTCCAGTTCGTGTTGTTTTAACATATATCAAACACATTGCACTGATGATGAAGCATGACTCGCTGTTTGAACTGTACAGAACGTGCACTGGGCTGTTCGGTTTCACAAAGCAGCAGAAGTGAAGAATGACGTCTGTTTATTATTGAGCGCCACTGATTAGGCTTAAATGCTTTTCACATGACACTCTGATAAAGTACAGGTCCATACTGACCCACTCGTATTGCAAATGTATCCCTTCAGTGCTGTTTAATAACAGCCTATATCATACTTATCAGGCTTTGGACAAATCCCTTTCTGTTCAGATAATGCAGGCTGCCCCAGCTTGAACTGTATTGTGTAAAACAATCATGCAGAATACAGCCATGTGACCGCTGGTTCTGCCAGAGCAAACCTCACATCAAGCTTTACATCAGGGGAGAGAGCTCATGGCTTTGTTGGGCCGAGCAAAAGTGAAGGCAGCTCTCTGATCGGGTCTAATTGTAATGCAGGAACAAGAGGGAAACAGGCTTGAATGGTGGCTCTTGTTGTCCCAGACACATGGGGATTGTGTGCCACAGAATGCCCCTTCAAAGCTATAACATCTGGGTGAAGTTCAAACCACCAGCGTCCAGTGAGGGTTCGAGGGGGTCACGTTCAAGGGCAAGTTGTGAACCTCAGTAGACCTTTATTCACCGTCCCCCTTCCTAACCTCCGGGCCTCCGCAAGCCCACCAGGACACGACTCATTCTCTCTAGCAGATGTGGTCGACACCTACACGCTGTGTGTCCTGTGCGTTACCTTCCCCGCAGGCTCCCCGCTGAATGAAGAGAACAGGCGGCTGCTGCAGCGTCTGCGCCCGGCGGCTGACCCGCTTCAGCTCGCAGATATTCCGGTAGGACACCCCGTCGCTTCCACACACCGGCTCGGCGGCTTTGCACGCGCACGTGCCGGCTTTGCTTCTCCTCCTCACCGTGACGGAGTGCGCCACCCCGCCGGGCACCGAGCACTGCAGCCCCTCGCCGCACACCGGGTCCCCGAGCTTCCCGCCGCCGCCGCAGGCTTCGCCCTCGCCGGACGCGCACACCGGGCAGCACTGGCAGACGTCGAGGTTTTGTCCCGCCTGGCAGTCCGCCGGCAGCCGGGGACACATCGACTTGTCGCACCGAGCGGGACATCCGATGACATACCGGCCGGAGATTTGCGCGTCCGTCGGCAAGGACGCGAAGGCTGCAGTGACGCACAGCAACAGCAGCGGCCGGAGCATGACTCAAACGGAGACTGCGCTTCAAACAAACTAAGGCAGTTAAATAGAAAGTTTTAAAAGAGTTCCAAAAGCTCGCTCTCTTATGGGATGCGAGGGCTCAGTAGTGCTGAGAGAGGGGGGGGGGGGAGTCTCTCCAGCTGGAGGGGCATTTAACTGAAGCCAATTACGCGACTTTACGTTACGTCTTCCGCCGCATCACAGAAGCGGCTCACTTTCTTTCCCGATAACCGCAACGAGCCCGCTGATTGGTGCGTGTACGTGACTCGCTGACCCCGGTTTCATTATTTGCAAACAAACCCAAAACCCAAAACGTGCACTGAGCCCTGCAGCCCGGATGCTGTATATACCTCCTCCACACACTCTGCAGGCCTATTTCCTGCATGTTGTTTTTAACTGCTCCCTTCATGTATTAGTCACTTCTGGCCTCCACACAAGCCCAATGGCGAATTTAGGAAAATCTGTAGTGGGGAAAAAAAATAAAAGGCTGTGGTGGGATTTTCCAAGTTAATATATTGCTTTCATGTAGCCCGTATAAACCGCCAAATTAGCTCTAATTGGAAAAATGAGAGCGTAATGAACCCATCTATTATGGTCTTATCCCAGCTCTCTGGGTTATAAGCACCCAGATGCCGTGGAAATAAACAACCTCTAATGGGGATATCCAAATAACAATAATCATCCCCTCCCAAGTTAAAGTGTAAGTCAATCAAAGAGTAATCTCAAGATTTCTTTCAGCTTTGCCACATGCTTAATGGAAAAACAAATTCTCTCTGGAAATAGCATAAACTAGGTTAATTGCTGGTTCAAATGACACACACTTCCTGTATAACAGGCACCAACGTTTAGCATCGGCACACAACAAGCCTCTGTCAGGCCTGTATGTCTGTGGTGAGCTGTAAACGGATCCGGTAAACCCTGAGGCAATGACACAGTGTCATCAAACAGCCCAATACAATGTGATTGATTATGGCACACGGTTGACTTAATCTATGTAGTGCGGCTGGATGCGGGGGAATGGAGGGACTTGAGGGACGAGGCCCCCTGTAGTGCGCCGGCACTCGGGGTAACACAAGCCTCTGTATCCCGAAACGCAAATAGAGAGGTGCATAAAGGGATGAGGGAAGTCACATGCTCTCAAAGACGGGACTGCCTTGTACAGCACAGGAAACAGTCAGAGTGTACAATGTAGACTTGTAACCCAGAATTCAGGGCAGGATAATTGTTTTCAGTTAAATTAAAGGACTTGTTCATTTCTGAGGCAGGATACCATGTCGTTTTGATGCATAACGACACGCTCAATGAATGAAACAATAGCAGTGCAGTGGTAAGACCATACAGAACCATCAGACCAAGGACGTAGGCGAGAAAGGGTGGGAAAATCCGCAGATGAAAACAACCTCAACTGTCAGGAACACCCATTCCCCAACCAAGGTCAGTGAGCGTAAAGCGAGGATGGACGCCACTGAGGTCTGTGTGATCTCTCCACTCCAGTCTTGGCTGTGAGCGTCCAAATGGGGCTCGCCTGAAGCCACACCAAAGTCTTGCATCGTCCTATAAGGACCGGAGATGTACTATGTGAAGATGGAGTAAAGGGAACTACAGTGCAGTAAATCCAAAGGATGTGCATCCATGTTGGTGTCCTCCTCTTTTCTGCGGATCTCACAGTAAATCCATCTACCCATCCTGTATAAAGCCCGAGACTGTAAGGAGCTAACAGCTGATGAAGGGTATCCATTCGTACATGACTAAATCATCAGTGTTGAAGAGGACATGAACACTGTAGGCTATGTGCAGTGGTGTAATGTAAGCAAGTACAAAATTGAGTTATTTTACTTTATTTACTACCTTATGCTTCTACTCCACTAATGGGAAATATTGTACTTTTTACTGCACTACATTTACTTGATTACTTTAGTTACTAGTGAAGATTGTTCCTACAAAACATTTGATAAACATATGGAATATGTTACAAATGTAACTACCCAACAGTATATGATGTATGATAGTATAACATTTGTAGGGGCCTTTTATTTACTTTTAACACTAAGTAAATTTAGCTAATAATACATACATACTTTTATTTAAGTAATATTTTCAATGCAGTGTGGTATTGCTGAATATGTCTTCCATCACCATATACATTCTGAGAAATATATATATATTTTCCTATTGAGCGACACATTTTGAAACCATGACTTTGAACGGCAGGGCTAAACAGAGCAAGGGCTCGGCTCTAATTCTATCGACTTTCAGTGGAATCATATCGTGATGATCTATGCATTTGGTTAATTATAACATTTGTGCCCTAATGTTAATTTCAGTGATAATATTAAATAAATAAAAAACCTTGCAATATGCAGATCACATTTAAAATGTGTTGGATGGCAAAATGTGGGCAATAAAGACAAATAAAGAGTTCAGCAGAAACAGTCTGGTTTCTTCTCCTGCTTAGTGAAGTTTCTTCTCTCACCACAAGAGGGCAGAGACAGCCTTGATGAATAATCAAATCAGGGTATGAATGCCAACACTGAATTACTTTCTTCCCAGAGTTAGCAAAGCTCTCACTTTACCTTCACAAACTAATTGAACTCTTCCCACAGTACTGAGTGATACTCCAGGAGCCAGAGCACATTTTCAGTGTTTATTTCTTTCAAGTCATCCACATAATAAATAGAGACAATTCAATCTAATTACACCAGACGAAACGCGGGTGAAATAGCTTGAACGTTGTTGGGCTGAAGTTAAGCAGGCACTTTAAAAAAAAAAAAAGAAAAAAGATTAGTGTGTATTATTTAGCAGGACTACATTTTGACGTTATTAAATAAAACCACGAGGCAGCTGCCTCCTGCTGGGCTGGCAACACAGGTGCAAGGCCTACGATCAGGAAACATCTAAAAGCAGTATAAAAAAATAAATCTGCTGCACACAGCTCTATTCTGCAAACACACAGCACACAGAGCGGCCGTAGATAAAAAAAAAAGAAAAAAGAAACTAAAAACAGACAGACAATCTGAAGAATCTATAACATGCAAAGGAAGTGTGTGGGCTTGGACTTCGTTTTCTCTGTTAGACACATGATCGAAAATACTTGCATGGTGTTCACACAGTATAATCATCCTGACTGAAAGTTTGGTTAACTCATGTGAGCCTGTTATTACCCAGTATGTCAGGAGATGCAGCTTATCTATAACTAACTCAGCCCTATTGTTGGAGGTTTTTATTACTATGAATTACAAAATGTATACAAGAATACTCCTTGTTTACGCTGTTGCTTCTTTCCCACGTCATCTACTGTCACAAACCTAAGTCAGCAAAGTCTGGCACGATGTAATTTAGTTCGCAAAGCGACTGATCCCGGTTGCGAAGCAATGTGTGTACCGCGATAGCTTTCAAAATGTTGGTTTTTCTCTTGCGCTTCTGCACAGTCCAATTCTCCCTTCACTGCCAGAGGGGGAATAACTGTACAAACTATTCACTGTAGATTTACATGAAAGCTACTTTAGCTTGTGGTCAACAACAGAGACGGCCCCATGATACGATTGAGCAACTTAACCCTCCAATATATTTAAAAATAAAGAGAAAGTAAGTCAAAAGCTTGGCAACTGTTAAAGAAAAGTGGCTGCAATACATTTACTCTGGTATTATTACACACACTGTGTCATACACAAATATTTACATTTGGTGCTAGACCAGTCCGGAATCTTTACATAATTTGCTTCAGAGTGAGGATTTGATCTCTCGATACTACACTGGCCAACAACAGTAGTCAAGTCCAGGGTTACAATAGTGAGTGTATAAATGAAGCACAGTTTAAACTAGATTAGAGAGGTGATGTTAAGCCAGTCCTCAGTTTGAACACTCTTTTTCAGGCAAGAGGAAATCACTTGCACCCTTGAAAGCTCCCTTAATTTTGTTGGCACAAAGTGGTTTGCAAACATCCTCCGCCCACAAATACCACTGAACACATCGCTGTGCCTGTACAGGTTAAACTAAAGCTTTGTCCTTTAATTTTAATTAGCACATATAAACTAAAATTTATTTGACAACATCAACTCTTAGGAAATAAATACACGATTGTAAATGCGACAGCAGGCAGGCGGAGGGGGTTTGTGGGTGAAGACTGGGTCGTCTTCGGCACACTTGTGCAGTTCAGTGGTGACGTGTTTCTCTAGCACACTGACGGAGGCGTCTTGTTATCCGCCAACAGCTTTGGTTTGAAAACCAATGACTGCAATTTTTAAACACCTGTCCTTTCCCCTTTATCTTACCCAGACGTTCATGTAATGAGACACATTAATGTCCAGTTCAACGGCTCAGACCTCGCTCACTGGCAGGTCAGCGTCATCCAGGTCCAGGGGTGGTTCGGGCATGTGTGGCTCAAAGCTGCTCCGCCGCCGCCACGGTGATTCCTCAGAGTTTTGGAGGGTGGTCACAGGGGGCTTGCAGGTCACTTTGCCAGGCGCGTCTCCTGCAGGGACAGGCGTGCTGGCGTGAGGCTGTGACTGGGCCGCGGCAGCAGGCTCATGAAGTGCTCGCTGTCCCACGCCAGGCTGCGAGCGTGTGCCGCACGTGACAGCAGCCCCCCACTCTGGGTAGCATGGTGGCATGGCAGATATGGGCGAGCGAGGGACGGGGGGACCCGCGGGGCTGCGGTAGAAAGTGGAACGGCTGACGTATTCCTGCAGTAGAAACAGCGAGAGAACACAGAGAAAGCACGAATGAGGGAGACAAGACGTGTGGTTGTTAGTAAGGAAAGTGAAAACCTGGTACGTGTACTTTATTTGAGAAGCGCAAAAGTGAGTTTCAGACTTGGAATTAACACCAACATGTGTGGCCTGATGCAGCTTTAGCAGAGTTGGTACTGAAGGTTGCTGAAGAATGTAGCATTGCTAGAGAGTGGAGATGGTGGAAGTAGCAGTAGCAGCAGTAGTAGTAGTGGTAGTGGTAGTGGTAGTAGTGGGAGTAGTGGGAGTAGTGTCAGCAGGTTTTAGTTTTGGTAGTCTCAACAGGTTGCAGTGGAGGAGCAGAGTGCCTTAGGAAGCAGTGGGTGGCTGTTGCTCATTATTTCACAGCTTTTCATTGTCATATTTCAATCTCTGAAACACAAAACAGACGCATGGGAAGAAAGAAAACACAGCAGAGGTAGTGAAAGCAAAAAACAGGTAGCCATTGAGCGGTTGGTGAAATGTTAGAGGAACATCCCATCGATAAAGCATCAAACGACTCAAATATCTGTGTCAACCTTAAGATCCTGTATATTGACACAGTTTCTTCCACCCTGTGCTACAGCAGTGACACCCTGTGACTTATCGATCAGAAGTTTCACAAGCCTGAAAAGCATCACTTAAGCATCACAAGATTTAAGAATCAGTTTCCTAACATGTCTAAACTTGAGAGCCACAGATCTATTAAATGTTGCTTTATGCTGAATCCAAAGGTCCAACATTCAGCTCATGCAGAGTTATATATGTCGTTAGACAGACGGTCAGATAATCTACTACATTGAAGCATTGGAAAATTACCCACAATTCAGTCTAATAGCTCCTGAAACCCCAAATATTAGCATGTAAATCAATACACCACTATGAAAAATAATCGTGACTCTGGACATATGGACACAGCTGTTAAAAAGTGTTCAACATTTAGCACACAAGAGTTACAGGAAGTCAACATGGAAACAAGTATCTTATTACGGTGTGTATGAAAAAGAGAAAATAAACATACAGGCAGCGAACAGGTGGGAGGAGGAGAGACAAGCAGGATGTCACACATCTAAGACAGGTACACAGCTGCAGCAGACTGCAGAGATAACAAGAGCATGAAGGGAAGAGAAACAGAAGGGGTGAAAGACACATGTACACAGTAATAAAAGACAGAGATAGAAACATTCATTGCTAAGCTGCTCAGGTAGGTCATGCGGTGAGAGTATGTGTGTGCATGGATTGGACATGTTTATTTCTATTTGTACACTGAAGCATCATCAATCATGTTGAGGACAGGTGAAAGCTGTGCAAGTGAAGCTATAAAGGAGGGAGGGAGGGAGGCAGTGACTAGAGGTCTTTCCGATGGTTAGATGGTCATATTCCAGCTGTTTAATTTTTAGCATTTGAGCGACTTGAGCTGTGCTTGATTTCGGTTGCCATGCTTGTGGCCAGTCATCACATGCGAGAGAAGCTAAATCAAGCATACCTTCAGTCTCAAAATTCCTGAAACAAGATTTTCGTTTTTTATTTATGTAGTCACATGTTTAAATGGGAACAATCTGAGCAAACTGAATGAAATGGGCTCAAACATTTAAGCAGAGCTTGTGACAGTGTGGCAAGGGAATTAAAGGAGGAGGAGAAGTGGATGATAGAAGCAGCGAAGACGAGGGCGTGAAGGGAGGAGCACTTGTTGGGTTATCACAGCCATACTTAGGATGTGGTTGGCTCTTAGAAAAAGAAAAAAACCAACATCAGATGAGCTGTCAGATCTAATCTGCTCTCATAATGTCTACAACCACAAAGGGCCAGCCAGTGAGTGGAAAACAGTATTAAAAAAGCTGAACTTATAGTTTAAGAGGGGGGATTTAGACGAGCTGACATACGTGCTGCTGCACTCCCCGATTCGGGACGTATACCTCTGTATACAGGGGTTCGACAGCCGTCTGGCCTGCCGCATCTGCAACAACACAGTGCAAAGCAGTATTAGAGCAGATGGGCCGTTTGGCCACAGGGAGAGGGAGAGGTGGAGAGAATGTGACAAAAAAAAAAAAGAACAAACGAAAAGAGAAGAGGAGGATAGAGAGAAGAGGCACAGGAGAGGAATAAGGAGGTGAGAGAAATACATGCATGGGGGGAGAGAGAGAGAGAGAGAGAAAGAGAGAGAGAGAGAAAGACAAGGAGGAGGCAAGACAGAGGGAACTGTAGAGAAACAGACAGCGCAGAGGTGTTGAGAATGATTCCTGTTTAACCAGCAGGGACCAACTGTGGCAGAGGACGCTCTCTCCTCTGCAGTCAGGACTATGGAGCTGGTTAACGTCTCTCTTCTCACTCACAAGTCTGGCTGCCTGTCTCTGCGCACGTAGACTACTGATTGAGCTACAGTATTTAAACGGTTTTAAAACTCAGGTAGTGCACTCACACAGTTTTGGTGGTCTGTGCGAGTACACCAGTCTGTCACTTAGGTGGCGATGAGACGACCGGTTATCTTGCATAATGACGATCTAAAAAAATCTAAAAATCAGTGCACGGGCACCTGGTGGCTCAGCGCACAGGACATGAACAACAACGTCCCCACTTCACGTCCAGCTGAGGACTTTGGTTGCATGTTGTTCATCTCTCTCTCCCATCATTTCCTGTCATCTATCAACTGTTGATTGTCTAATAATAAAAAATAAAGGCATAACACGGACAAAAAAGTACCTTAAAAAACAAGCAAAAAAAATAAAAGGTTTGCTATTGGGTGGTGATGAGGATATGAGGTAAATGCAGAACAGGCTGTGCCAAGTTCAAGGTAAATACTGCCTACAATAGTCTATTAAGTTACATAATAACAATCTATTTTTTGCCCAATCATGTTTTTTCCTTGTGGCCTGTTAGCAAATGTCCCAAGGCCTTGTGGTCCGCAGCTTGGGAGTTGGGAACTACTGGTGTAGACTATACAGAGCAGAATTTAGCTTCATCAATCTTTTTTTCGGACTCTACAACCACAACAGCCGGGCTTAACATGGTTAAAATGCATTAATATGGTAAATTCCTCTAAAACATACTGCCAAACTATTGTTTCTGCTACTCTGCATCTGTTTGATATTAAGCCAAAAAGGACTTTCATTGCAGCTGATAAGTGACACGTGTCTTGACTTGGTGTGAGTGATGCCACTCAGTAAGTTTCATGTTCTTTGTCCATATTTGACGTCTTAAAGTCGTGAGTCCAGTCAGACCTAAGGCTACTAATAATGACTTGAATCCACACTATGGTGATGACTGTGCTGTACTGTAGTGCAAGATACATACTGTGGCAGCAGACCTCCCAGGTCCCCGCTGGGCCACAATGGCCCCTGAGACTGCCTTGATCCAGCTGTGCATCTCCTCTGGGCTGTCTGCCTAGAGGAGACACAAAAGAAAAAGAGAATGAGTGAGATAGGAGAGGAGATCAAATTGAGATAAGGGGGGGGGAAACAGTTGGTAGACATGGAGACGAGCAAGAGAGCAATGACAGTGTTTATGAACATTATAGAATGGGAAGAGTGTGTGTATTAGAATCGACTGTACATTCCTTTTACCGCAGAAAACATCCTACCTGTATGTAAAACGTCCTTGATGTGGTGACGACTTCAAAGAGATTATCTCTCATCATGATGTCACTACAACAAAAGTGGAAAACAAGTCAGGTCATAATTTATCGCATCCATATCTTAATCTAAAATCAGAAAAGGTAAACACCACCCTCTTGGACAAAACACATTTTTTGCTACAATGGGAAAATGCTGGGACACGTTAAATACCTCTGTTTGCACTCCTGGACTTTGTGAACTTCCTTTAGTGGGATCATTCTCAGAGGCTCTTTTTCCTAAAGGCAAGAAAATAACTGTTCATAATACTTAAAGATGGCAAAACATTACACAATTCGCATGTATGTGACAAATGCTTTTTCTGAAGCTGGATAAAAACAAGGCTGTCTTGCTGCGGGTTTTCCTGTGTCACAGGGACAGAAGACCGCAAAAACCTTCCCAGAAGTAGCAGGCTGCAAACTAAAAACCCTGATGGTTGTAACTTTCTTGACCCAGCCATTTAATACAGCAGACAGGGAGTCTGTGTCCTTGGGGCCTGTTGATAGCCAAATAGACAGATAAAGTTGTCAAATAAGGGCAGACCTGGAGAAGGACGGGGTGTGGGACATGCAGTATTATCCTGAGACTGTGTGTGTGTGTGTGTGTGTGTGTGTCTGTGTGTCTGCATGCGTGCGTAAGAAAGGCCAGGGAGGGAACAAGGCATGATAGGACATGTGAAGTAAGGGCATTGAATTCCACAGACTGTGGATAAAACATGTTAGAACTCAGGACTGTGTTTGCGCCGTTACTCAGCTTCAGACTGTGTCGGCGAATCCAATCCACATGTATCATCAATAAAAACATTCCTTAAAGGCTTCGCATAAGTTAATCAATGTTAATTACCAAATCTGATTTGAAGTAGCTCATTGAGTTTTCTTCGAGTAGGAAATATCGCCGCTTCCAGTTACGCATCTGGGGAGAAAGATGTTCATGTCATGATGCTGTATAAGCAAAACAAGATCTGTCACTTCTGACAATTTGCTACAATTATGAAAGCACACTTTTAATTCTGTACAGAGTTAGTTAATTATCCATAGGCTTCTATAATGCACAGAATTGTACACAGTGGAGAAGCTGAAATTCCATAGGCAACCAAATTCTTTACCATTATTGAGCTGAAATCTCATCATCTCACATTCATCAAGTCATAAGACTTTCTTGACTCCCACATGAAGGTGCTTTTTATTTTTGTGGACATTGCTTTAACTGTGCCATAAATCATAAATGTTGCTGCATATCCTGGCTGGCTAGATGCGGTTGATTATTCTGTTGCCAGAAACGCCGGTCACCAGCACATGCTTAATTTAGAAGATATTTTAAGAAGAAGAAGAACGGTACCAGGTGGCCAAATGAAACCAACAGGGAACCAAGAGAGCGGCAGGTCCTCACCACAGCTCCCTGCTTGACGCAGTAGCCTGACTTGATGACGGTGTGCTCCTGAGTCGGCCTGCCCAGGAAGTACGGCAGCTGGCTGTGGGAGCGATGCATGGCCTCGCGCTCTGCCCTGTCTGCACCATCACCACCTTCATGCTTGAGGGTGAAGGACATCGAAAATATTGTAAGAGCAAATTCCAACAACATTTAGAAAAATGATTTTGGGCAGTCTGAGGGCTAATTTATGTTCTGCCTACAGTTTGTCACTGTTCCCCATGTAGGTGCCAAAAACCTTGAATCCAATACATTTCTAAACATGCATCAGAAGAATGTGCTTATGGGTGTAAATAGAGTGTGTGGTGCTGCAGTACCTGTGTGGGCCATGTTTACCTGTGTCTGGGTGACAATAGGGACTCCTCCAATGATCTCCGTCTTATAGGAGGAGACTTGTTTCTTGGGCCCTACGACATCCGGCAAAGTCTTCTGGTTCTCTGCATTCTGCTGCCCATCAGTCGACTTTGGCACCTTAGGAACACGAACACACACACGAGAAGTTTGAGGACAACTTTTAATGAAACACACAAATATTACACAGAAATTTAAATGTTATGGATTTCAGCTGTAGGATGGAAAATACCCCTTTTCTCCATAGCTAAAGTATGTAACTTTTATGTATGCAAAGGATGAAAAGCCTTTAGTTTAAATTCAGATTTAATACCAATTTCTTTTATTTTAAGCTTCATGGAGAACAACGGAAAAAGTCCTTTATTCCAGCACTCAATACAACAATGCAGCATCCTGTTAGTCATGCTCTGACTCACGCCTATCTAGTTTCTTGACAATCCACATCATTTCTAGAAGAGGAAGAAATAAAAGTTTCTTTCTCCAAGTGATAAAACATGAGCAAAAAACCACAGATTAGTAGAGCTGAATCAGGGATGGGCTGTATGTCTTGTGTTTATCTGTGCACACTGCATGTGTTTTTGTCTCACAGTGATCTTGGTGGCTTTATTGAGTGCGTTGACCCAGTCCACGAGGTCCTGTTGGTCATTTGCCTGCAGGAAGAACTTCCTCATCCCAGCATTGATGACTAACAGATCATAAAAAATAAAAATAAAAAAAACCGGTGAGAAAAGTGAAAGTAAATCCAGACCCCTTCAGTCACACTCGGACCACGTTCTCTAAACTACATTATCTCATTCGTTCTCTGTTTGACATGAATCAAATGCAAATAGGCACTACAAGTACAAAGATGTACTATGAAGTGGGTGTTGACTAACTGTGCATTTAGGCCTTTTTTGTATAGAAAATATGGCAGAGAGATGAACAGATTCACTGCCATGGATTTCTCTGGAAGTGAAAAACAACTGAGCCAAGAGGACTCTCCCACACACCAGCACTCTTTTCCCATGTGGATGATGACCCAGCTAGATTCAGCTGCCTCAGTCTGCCACCACCTACCCACTTCTAACCATGACGGAGGGGGGGGGGGGGAAGCCCACGGCTACCAAGCGCCAAATATTCTCACACGTTTTCAGACGCGTGCGAACACGAGCAAACCTCATTTTCAGTCAGAAATAATTTTTTGGGTCAAATACTGATTAGCTATGAATCAGGATTTAGGAGCTGAAAGAACTCAAGTCTCTCATTCTCTCCCTCTCTCTACCATAAATCCTTCAGTTCTGAAACCCAAACCGTCCTTGTGTCTCCTCCATTTCCTTTCGACACCGTGTGAATAAATTACATTAAAACTGGACTGGTAAATCTGGTGGGGGCGAGCTGTAAAAGCCACTGAGAGCTCAAACTCTGTGGCACAATGAGGATCATTCTTCCTTGTTCTGTGTGCTTGGTCCAGCTCTGAGACACATGAATTAAGACCTCGCTCTCTCCTTTTCCCACTTCCCTGTAAATAAATCTGTCTGTCTGGTCTCATTCAGATGACAAGCATGAATAAATCCAGCAGTATTAACTTCCAAATCTGGGAGGAGGGGTATCAGATCTGACCCAGAGTTACACATGATAAAACAATGCGTGCTGCTGAGAAATGCAGCCGAGCAAGTTCAAACAAATACACCACTCTTGATCTCACTTACCACCACACACACAAAGAAAAGACAAATATCCATCGTCAATCACACAATGTAATCAGTTCTCTACCTTCTAACTGCAAAAAGATCTGGAAGTGTGATGGCCCTTACCTAACGTTTCTAAACACTTCCTCACCATATGTTTCTCCTTCAGTTGCTAGATGCATGAAGAGAGGGAGCAGCAGGATTCGTAGACATCAGTAAAACATGTGGCACACAAACGGTCGTTTAAAAATAACCTCATACATCTCTCCGAATTAGGATGCCGGCATCCTGTCGAATCCTCAACAAGGCAACTGGTGCGCACACGCAACCAGACGCACACGCAGTCACGGTAGACAACACACTAGTATTTCCTGCTATTGAAGCGGATAGAAGACGAGGAGAGGAGCTGGTAAACAATAACAGGGAATGGAAGGTTTACTCCTAAATAACCTGATGATGGTTCATATTTATGCAACATTTTTCACTCCTATCCCGACCACACAAGGTCAGACGTCAAGGACAAGTATCAAGATAGTGCATTTAAAGTTAAGGTTCAGTATTTTGAACCCACACGCAAATTGTTGTCAAGGATAGGAACAAAGGCATTTCAACTGAGAGAACCCAAGATTTCAGTTAGTAAATCTTTGCTTTATTGATTGATTTTTGAATAACAAATGTGATATCACAAGGTACCTTTAATATTTAGATTAAGAGGAAAGAAAGCTCCTCTGCAGCACAATATGGAAGACAATCACAAAAACAGAACTGTTGGGTGGACAAATGTCTAATTGTGGAGCCTCTGAATTTCTTACATTTAGAAATACGGTCCAAGAAAACATACCAGGTGCCAGCACAACTATCTGATGGAGGCTCAAACCATCCTAAAAATAGTTCAACCTGATCAACACAAACTCTGATCGTCCACTGTTGTATCCTCCTGCATCCTGTGTGTGTATGTTGTAACATACTGTCGGCTAAACACACACTGTTGAATAAGGCCATCTGGTCAATGGTGGAGAAAGAATGTGGAGAGCAGTTTCTGACCAAGTTCAAAGGGCAGAGAAGGACAACGAGCATTCCTCCTTTAGGTTATATTAAGTGTACTCAGATTAGCCAACACGTGATGCTGATGTTGACAAACCACTCCAGGGATTGGGTAACCTTTTGATGCAATAAATGCTGTCAATCATATTGTCCAAGCTTCATTAGCTACGTCACGCCAGTGTAGAAAAAAAAAATTTTTAACTGTAAAAGATATCAAAAGATTTTTACTAAATAGATAATAAAAATTAATAGCAGATAGTGTGATCATCAGTGATTTCTTACCAAAGCAGAATTCTGCCTTAGGCCTCAGCTTAGTGGCATCGCTGACCTAGAGGGGGACAAAGTTCACAATTGTTAGCGTCCCGGTTCAACCAAACACTGCAAATGCATTTCTATTTACAGATCTTATGTTAGTGTCCGATAGGCTTCAGCTTCTTACCTTAGAGATGTAGGTGAGCTTGAGGGAGCCAACACAGTCTGCACCAACAGGCAGGTTCTGTGGGGGGGGGGGGGGGGGGCAGTGTATGTAAAAAAGAGAACGCTAAAACTAAACATCATTTTATTAAGGCAGGAGCCTTAGCTGTGGTGGGTGACTTAAGTCAAGTTCTGCAACTGATGGTACAGCAAGTAAACTACAGTATACTTTGAATGCACGCCATGATAATTAATTTCAGTGTCTTGCTGGGAAACTAGGGGATCCAGATTTAACGTCATTACAATGTATGCTTTTTCAACCTATAAAAAGAAAGACTTACTGGATTATTTAAAATGTCTCCTGCACTACACGATTTATGGATACTTCAACAGCGCACTTACAAATACAGCAGCTCCAAGCCAGCATGATGTACACACCAAGAGGACGGTAACACTGTAATAACTGTGACACCGAAGGTCATACAGCAGAAAATTACGTGGTCAAATATCAGTGCTCACTACATGGACTAGAAAAAAAAACCCAGGTTTAGAGTTAAACTACAAGTTCATTCTAAGTGATTTACACAAATGTCTGCCGAAAGCTAAAAATACACCATTAGCCCTGACCTACTCCTGTGCCCATATTTCCTAACTGCTGTCATCTAGAATTACATAATACAAGTTCTCCCATCCTTTCATGGCTGTCTGGCGATGGAAGCATTTAGACTGAACTTAGCTTCGTGTTCATAATGAATGAAGGCAGCTTAGCTAGACGTGGCCTGCAGTTAGCCCCCAGTTGCATTACAGATGATTGGCCACACTGATAGCTAACTAAAGGTTATGCAGGTGCCTGTAAATTGTTCTATCTTCCATAAACAAATTAAACATTAGCCTGTGCAGCTACCTGGAGGATTTTTCACTCTATAAATAAAGAGCTAAGCTAACACAGCCCTAGCGTGTAGTTACCTGTGGGTTGTCCATGAACCACACCAAGCTACCCTCCTGTGTGTCCAGTATGAAGTAACGACGCAGGAACTTGCCACTGCTCTCGTTCTCCTCTATGTCCAGGAAGCCACAGATGCGGTTCTGTCGGTCCACGTAAGGCATCTCGCCGCCGGGACATTCCCTGGCCTGCTGGGGCCGGGAGAGAGGAGGTGCGCAGGGGCAAGCAGGATTGGGACTGGGAAGAATCCCTGTAGGACGGAGAGAAAAGAGTGGAAAGGGAGATGTGTGAGGAGGGAGGGAGTAAATGAGGAATTTCAGTTGTCTTTGTGGTGAGCCTTGCTAGCGTGTCCCGCTCCCTTCTTTCTCTTTCTCTGTGTATATCTGGTCTCTCTGCCACCTGGAGCTCACTAGGCTATAGCCTGCCAGGGGATCATGTGACACAAACCACAAGCCCGCCTTTATCCTTTTATATCAGCCTCACCCACTCTCTCTCTCCGAGTCCCTCTCTTTTCTCCTGTAACACACTGTCACTCTCCTCTACCTCCTCCACCCACCCTGGCCTGCTCTTGTTTATTTCCTTTTCCCTCTTCTCTTGCAGTCCTCTCCTCTCTCACTTTCTGTGCTATCTCCTCCCAACTGCTCTCTCGTCCGATTTTGCAAGCCTCTGGCAAGCCCCTTCTATCCCTCCCTTCGCAGCTAAGCACCCACTTGAGCAAAAAGAAAAAGAAAACCCATGAAAGCACCACCACGGCGCTCAGCCATGTTTGACACAAAGAAACAACACAAACGCCCTCAGGAGCAGCGCGGGAGAAAATGTGCAATATTTAACCTGCTGAGGTCTGACACATCCCTGAAACCCACAGCTCAGTGGAAGTCAACGAAAAAGTCAATGATTAGAGGAAATCCATTTAGTTCTATGAGTGTGAATGCATGCATGGCAATGGCAAACCCTGTGTGGTGGGCGCAGCATTACTGTGGGCGCATTGTCACATTAGCCTGTTTAAGCCTGCTGTCTTTTTGGACTGAGCCTAAAAAATGTGATTGAGATGAGTCTTTGGAAAGCAGAGATAAAGACACTCTTTCTCCAGGACATTATGAGCACTGTGTGGGTGGATGGGGGCAAAGCAGGGACAAAAGGCCTGGTTGTTGTGCATGGACTCTGAGCCGAGAGCATCTCAGTTAGGCCCTGCATCCACCCAAGTCATCCCATTTGACACACAGGCACGAGAAAGGAGCAACAATGTCAGAGACGACCATCTCAACGCTACACAAACAGTGATTGTCATGTGAGAGCGAGAGACGTCTCTGTCGAGTTTACTTATCATGTAAATTAGGTGTTGCAAACAAGTTCATCTGCATGTATGCTCACACATGCAGAATAGATGTTAGAGATAGTGAAACAAAAAAACAGTCCGAACAAGGTGAACAGGCTTTCAATTCAATGACATTTGAAAACAATTTCAATGTTATTGTGGAAAAATAAGAATGATGGAGAATTCATGTTTTAACATACAGAAGCATTTTTAATAAGGAACACTTGTGTTTTTTTCTTTAAAGAATTTATGACCAAGATATGTACTGAGCGGGGCATTTTAAGCAGGTGTACTCGATATTTTTATCAAAACAATGTAACAAATTACAATATGAAAATAATGTGAAAGGAGTCGCTTGTAGTGATGAACCTACAGGGAATTATCACCGGAATCTGCAGCTCCCCTCGGCTTTACAGAGCTTTACAGCGGGTTTCAGCTCACTGTTTAGCGGTACAGCCCGCAACTTTACTGTTCTGGTTCGCTCTCACCGCTCATATAGTGTTGTTTTCACTGCAGCAGGCAGCTGTTTTCAGCAGGGGAAAAAACCCTCTAAAAACCCTCTGTACACCACCTGCTCAGCACCCAACAGCACACAGACAAAGTTAGAGATTAGCTGGTGAACATGGTGGCGTATTGAGCAGCTTAAGATCAAGATATTTTCCTAAAGTGGACATTTAAAGCTTAAAAAAAAACCCAAAAAGGCTACCCTCAGATTGGATGGACGCTGCACTCATGTCAGACAACACTGAGTATGTTTACATGCACACCAGTACCCCAGTTTTGATCTTACTCTGGATATGATGTTGAAGAGGAGCTTGAGAAACCTATTTCTTCTCCAACACAATCACAACATTATGCAGGTTTTCTGATGATCAATCACAGCAGGCAAGGCTCCTTGGATGTTAAACAGGCAAGGCTTAACATCCAAGCAATATCTGTCATTAGTTACCTCAGCAGTTAAGGATAAACCCAGTTTGGCTTCTGGCTGATGGACATGACTGCATGTGCCACTGTGCTGGATTTGGTCTCTCCATCGTATCACCAGTAAAGAAGAAATTAACAATACAGATCGTCTTACAATCGTATCTGATCAAATTTAGATGAATAACTGTGTCAGACTTTGACATGTATTTAATGTATACATTAAATACATTAATGTATTTCTTTTTCAGACTAATTACTTGTGTGATCCATCCATTGTGCTGAGAACTAACAAACACAGAATTCCAGTTTCAATTTGAATACTCCAGGTTGAGCATATTTGGGTTTCTGAAGCCAGGCTATGTGATGTTTACATGCTCAAACACATAACCAGGATTCTTCAAAGCAGATCATTGCCAGGATACTAGTGCACGTGTACAGATGATGCACTCATTCTCTCTGGGCTCACAAGTGGCACATTAAAGAGGAGGGCTGTGTAGTGCATGTAATACTGGAAAAAAGACAAGACAGTGAACAAGGGAAAGTGAGAGGGATACACTAACAAAATACATGAAAATATGCATATTGAGCACCAGAAGAGTGCACATACAAGCAGGTTTAAAGGTCTAACTCTGAAGAAGGTCGGACAAGGCTGCGTGGTAGTCGACTTCTTCCTAGGTCAAACATTCCCCTCCTCTTTACAATAGCTGGATGGCTTTGTCCTCATCGCATGGCAGCCAACTGGTCACACGGGACAGGACTTAAAACAACAGCAAGGACCAGCTGGGTCGCCCAGGACAGGGTCAGTGTTTTCCTTTCATGACCTTAGACCACCGCCATATGATTGAAAGTCACAGGACAGCTGGAAATTAGTTGCCAGGTGTGGAGCAGAAAGCTTGTGCTGCTTTAATGCCTGCCTGTGCTAAGCACACGGCTGATCTTGGTGTTGAGGAGATCAAAATGTTTGGTCCACTACTGTGGTAGTTATGCATTTGGTGTCAGAAAGGCCAATGAAAGACATCACCTATGAGAAATAAAAACCCCACTGAGGTACAAATGCTAGTGGACCAGAGGGAATCAAGGAAAAGGCTCTCCACAGGGTCAAAGGTGGGACAGGTCATTCCGGCTCGTCCGAAAAGCGCAATTTCTGGTCAAAGTCTTGACTCTGAAACTAAACCAGCACGCAGGGCCAGCGGGTTTGACAGGCTGTGACTTACGTCTTGGGTAACTACAACAAAAACGACTTAGCCGGCGCTCTTCTAAACCCCACATAGGACAACATGTCACGTTACAGTCTGCTAACGCTAGCTCACCACAACATTTGTGTTAGCAGCACCAGCGACTCTGGCTCGCTAGCCTGCTACTAGCAACTCCTTCACGCCCCAAAACTCGTACAGCGAGTCACGAAACATCTCACGTTATTTAAATGCACTGCCCAAAAACTGCCATTCAACGTGTCGCTCGACCTTTCGCCAACAGAGAGCTAATGGCGTGTGACGTTCTGGAAAGGAAGTTTTCGTCACACACACACGACAACCTAGCTAACACCGGAGAGCCGTCTAACCTGTCCCCCAAACAGCAGCAACTGGCAACTTCAGTTGTACGAAACAAGCACGCTGCGTTTATTACAGTTGGCGTTTTTTGTTTTTTTTGTTAAACGCTGTGTTTCAGCTTACCCGAACCTTCCCTTCAGTAACTGCTACACCCAGCGGGGCCGCTGGTTCTCGGTGTTGTTGGGTCGGTCTCCCTCTCTCTCTCTCTCTCTCTCTCTCTCTCCGCCTCAGCCCATCTCCACTGATCCAGCACGGAGCTCCAACGCTGCTGCTGCTGCTGCTGCTGCTGGTGAGCGTGCAGCATAGCACGTTTATAATTAAGATGATCACTCTGTGGTTTCAAAATAAATAAATAACGGTGGTTGGCAGTAGTTTACCAGCTTGAATACGTTCCAGTAAAAAAAAAAAAAAAAAGAAAAAAATACGCGGTTTCAAAATAAAATAAATAAAGCATACAAAAGGCGATGGTAACTCATCAGCCCACTCTTGCAGCACAGTCCCCCTCCATGTTTCAAAATGTTCGCCTATATATGACTACAACGTTCACACTGTGACAAACAAGCGTAGGATGTAGTTAGGATCAGGCCAATCAGCTTATATGTATTTTTTAAAAATAGCTCTGGAAGTTAACATCTGTGTCATGTTGATTGTAATCTGCTCCATTCAAACATACTTTTTTTTTTTTAATGTTTTCAAGTTCTGATGCCCGGTAAAGGAGGTCAGAGTGAGAGCTCGTTCCTCCTACCACCTCTAAGCACTGGGGTCAACGTACAGAAAGCAGAGCAGCTGCACCACAGTGGTGATCTAGCGACATCTGCTGCTTTGACATTGCGTAACATTTATTCGATCATTTTTTTTACTTAGATTTTATTCTCGTGTGGTTATGGTTCTTTTGTAGCGTATTCTGACGACAGGTCACGTTTTCATGTGCGTTTTTTCATTTCAAGGAATGCTTCAATAAATGTCTTGGGCTTATTTTTTTAACTTTCTTTTGGGGGGGGGGGCAGCTGAAGACGTCCTCACTTCCTGAAAAAAATGCCTTGGCATCAGAGGCTCAGGATATGTTAAAGGTGTTTGATGCAAGTAAAAAAAAAAAAAACGCAGCAAAGGGCAATGTGATGCAAATCCACGCAGCCTACGCAAATCGTACATGCAAATGATTACTAGCACTACGGCATTAATAAAAAGGCAATATATATTGTTGTTGGAGCATCCACTGTGACATTTAGCCTGCACTCACACTTAGAAAAAAACAAAACCAAAACAGGTTTAGCAGTCAGAATAATGGGCAGGTAGCCTCCATTACCTGCCTTCACTAGTAGTCAGGTCACATTGAAGGCGACCTGTCACTCAGAGGTGATGGGCGTCAACAAACACGCGCACACACGCGCGCGCGCGCGCGCACGGTCTGTCTGCTGCGGGAGAAAAAAGTTTGAGCGGCTACAAGAGGAGGAGAGTTGGGCAGCTGGTCTCTCGTCTGTTGTCGACCCTGCCACCCGCGAAGCCCAGCTGACACGAGGAGGCCACCATGGAGGAGGAGAGGGACACCCACCCGGAGATGAGGCATTTCCCTTCGCTGTGGCTTCTCCCCCGGTCCCGCTCGAAGAGCGACACCTCCGGATTTCGCTCCAGGGTGCTGTTCAGGCTCCGGGGAGCCCGCTCAGGTAGGACGAGCCGGTTCGCACCAAACGCCTGTGCAAAACCCCGCCGAGGCGGAGCAAGCAGGCCGGACAAAACCTGCCCGCGTGATGCTGTTTTGGCTCCATTTACATTCTATTCAGCCGAGACACCCGGTAGCCCGCTGGACTGCATCTGCGCTTTCATGGCAATAATAAAATGACTCCGTTGTCTGTTGGTGTTTCAAGTTATACTAGTTGCTCCTGGCAGGCAGCATCTTTCTGTGACTAACACAGCAGCAGCGCTGGCTTCCTGCCCTGCTCACTCTGAGTAACCTTCTCACCCTCTTGCCCTCATGTTTTGCTCCGGGTACCACAGACTCACAAACCCACGTCATGTATCCGTACTGTCTCCTCTTTTGTCACGATTTATTCCGAACCACAGTGGATGCACTTGGCTTTCTTTTCTCCACAAGGGTCTTTAGCGTTGAAGTTCAGCTCAAAAGTTATAACTAATCACGCAAATAATTTACCCCTTTACCTTGACACACATACTTAAGTCATCACTGGTGCAACCTTGTTTTCACAAGTCCCATAATAGGCTGAATGGAGATGGAGTATGTGCATTTAAGGCGTGACCAGTATTTTTAGGTTAATGAAGACAAAGGGAAAGGCCGCTTCCTGTCAGTGTGCAATCAATGATTCAGTGTCCTAAAGTTGTACTCGGTTTGCATTAATGTGTATGAATTAGTTTTAACTTGTCGTTATGGTATTTTTCTTTCTTCTGTAGATTAAGTGTCAAAAAGTTGTAAAACAACGAAACACCAGGGCTAAAGGAGGGGATGGAACCTTTTCACAGGCATTGTAAGACCTTGGCCGCATTGTTAACCAACTATGTGTCTTCAGCGTCTAACTTAAATGTCAGTGTCGCAGCTCTGCTCCTTACCTTTGGCTGTTGAACCCCGACAGGCTTATATATATCGTTTCAGTGGTTTGGAACCACTTCCTATCAGCCGCCTTTGGTGTTTTAGCCCAGATCTCAGCTTGCAGCAGTGTGCACTGCCCGATTAACACGCCTACACCTACTCTGACATACTCTGCAGGCCTGGAGTTATTAATATACTGCTTTGCACGAGGACTGTCTTGTTCTGCAGCCTTATCTTATGAAGTAACACTTGGAATATATAGTCATGCTAAGAAGTTCTTAAGCTTCAGCTGCCACAGGATGTGTTCAGTGTTTACGGTTAAAGTAGTAGTTATAGGAAATGACCATGGAGTGGAGCAGTTAGGACATTAGACATCTGAATATGTTTATGTCTGCTGCAGGTTTGGATTTTAAAGCTTCATGGTTTGAACTGTCTAAGAGTAACTTGGCTTAGGCTGAAAATAAAGCCCTAGAATTGATTGTTGGATACTTCCCATCCTCAGTCCTCTCATTGTCTATTTTATTTGTCAAATCTGACCACAATTTTAGATTTCACAATTCAACTAAATTCTTTGCGATTGAATCTGCAAACAGCTGCAACTGTTTGTAAATCAAGCAACAGGGGGAGCTAATGCACCTTTTACAGAGACCCTGACAAAAACCATGTGCATTAAAAATGGCACCTCACACACATGGTGACGTTAAATTTTTCGCATCCATCGCACAGAATGAAGCTTCAAAAGTGGCTAAATGTGGCCGGAGGCAGAGCATGCTGCGTTAATTTAGCCGAAATGTAGGTACAGTCTGACACGAAGATCTAAACTACACATGACACAAACAGTATTTTCTATCTGACAAAAACATCATATGACTTACAGCACTCTTTTTGAGTTGACCCTGCTGCTCATGAGAAATGTCTCTTGCCCAAAGACAAATGCTCCTGTGGGGAATATTACGGTAATTAATGTCTGAAAGGAGGGATGTCTTTGTCATGTCCATGTAGTTTTTTTTTTTTTTTTTTAAACAAAGTCAAAGAAAATGTGAGAATAAAAAGAAAATGCAGCTCACAGGCTTGAGAACGTGCAAGACAACACGAAGCATAAACAAATATAAAGTAGGTCATTTTAGGTCAATTTCAGGGTCAATTCGCAGATAAAACTGATCTTTTTAGAAGCTAATACGCCAACTTGCAGCAGCAATCTTCTCTCTTCTAATCTATACGGAATTACAAGTTCTTTAGTTTATTTTAAAAGCTGTTTTAGATGGTTTGCAACGTGTACCTATTCCTAACATATTACTGGGTACAGTGCAGTAAATATCAGCAGTTTTGACACTCGAAAGATATTGAGTAAAGTCCACTTTGACCTTTTCAAAAATCATTTCACTAACGTTTGTCCGTCTGCTGAGGAAGATCATGTGACATGACCGAAAGATTATTTTTTTCTGTCAAATGAAAGATGTTGAAAGTTCTTAAGCACCGAAACAACATCCACGATTCTGTTAAATGGACACATGTGTCTTAAGTTAATAAGTGTGGTAATGATATATCATTTTTAATGCTCTTTTCTTGCCGCTTGAGAATGCACGTTGATGCGCGACGGCATTATGCACTCACACGTGTGCATTTGTGTATGTTTTCGTGAAAGCATCAGTTTGGGATCATGTGTAGGCCGACATGGCCTCTGCTGTCTGTTGCAAATAGCATGTTGTCCTCTGGGTGGGCGCTGCAACACTCTGGTAATTACACAGGCAGAGAAAAGAAGAAAGAGCTGTATAGAGGGGGATAAAGGGGGAAGAAGAGACAACATGAAGAGGGTGAAAAAGAGAGGAGAAAATGGAAAGGAAGGCCATGAAGAGAGGAGGCAAAAGGGGATGAAAGGACAAGATGATAAGGAGGAGGAGAGGACAGATGGTAAGGGTGTAGAAAAGAAGTGGACATCAGAGGAGTGTCAGCTTGCTGGTACTCTCTCCGCCTTGTGGGTACTCTCCTCGAAATAACATTGATTACAGACCCTTTTAGTCTGCAATAACTACTTGTTAAAATGTACTGTAATGCAGAGAGCAGCCATTCCCCCTTCACTGCCCACATACAGTCTATCCTCAGCCGCTGATGTAGCTGCTGTAGCTGCTGTAACAGCCCCCGACACATTCCGAAAAGTTTTGCTTCTGGTTTTCTTCGGTAACTAAAGGCCCCGTCTATAAGCTCTGACATTATCACGGCCTTCAGCTGTTGCTGCAGCGGTAAAATCTCTAATTGAAGGTGTAATTATTATCGAACTATGCAGTTATACACACATGTTGCAGATGACCCAGAATGTAATAGCTGTAGGCGAGGAAGGAATTTCTATGAAGCTCTTTTGGTTTGTCATCTGAAAGCGTCAAACATTTTTAAATTCACATTTAGCAAAAAAAAAAACATAAAATGTTGGCCTGATGACGGCGCTAGATGGAAGGTGGTAGAAAAGGGGTAAAAAAGAGGTATTGCGATTCATCCTGAGGGGGGACATGAATGTGTGCATCAAGTGTCATGGCGATCCATTCAGTAGTTACAGAGACGTAACCCCAACCCTGTCATTTCACGGATGGGTCAACAGACTTTCACACAGAAGACCGCTGTTCATTTCCTGTTTCCATCTGGCATCTATCGTTGGTTCCCAGACCATAACCACGCGCTTATTATTGTAACCATGATGACGAAGGTGCCCTAACTCTAAGGAAGTAGCAGATGCTACCTATAATGCTGTTATCTCATTTTAAACACACTACGCCACACGATTATACCGGTGGACAAACAGCAGGTGATTGTAATCCAATAATTATCATTTTAATTGCATGATGACACACAGCTGAGTTGTCTTGGTAGCTAAGCTAGACTCCTTCACTCCTGAACATGTTGAATGCTTTTGAAAATGGACTTTCTCTTCTTTCTTTCTCTTATTGTGTTGAATGTGTCTCTGCCTGTTTTCGGGAGGATTGCAGGTTGTTGTTCTCACATTTAATGGGTGAGAGGAAGAAAAGGGGTTCGACTGTGTGTCTTTTTATAATATCATTTGACCTTGTGAGGCACTTTCATGTTTTTCACCCACTTTGTTTTCCTGTTGTGTGCAGTTGTTCGTGTGGGTGGGTGTCGCTGGAGTTGACGAGCCAGTTGTTTTTCTCCTCGCTTGTTGCGAGCCGTTTCATTGGACTGCATCAGATGTCAAAGTCTCACTTTCTCAGTTTCTCTCCCGCTTCCATCTGTCTATCAGTAACTCTGTGGTTACTTGCTAAGCCTTTAACTCTATTAATATTTGTTGGAACGCCTCAACAGCAGATGAACAGCATGTTCACTGCACAGCCTCTAATAATGCTGTGCACATACAGTAAGTGCATGTGTGTGCGTAATGGAAACTTAATAAACATTTTGTTATTCATGTTGAATCGTAGGGTTCATTCAAAAGCCAGTGGAACTTAAGAGACATTAGTGACAAAAACAACAAACATAAGATTCTAAGCTTTAAGATTTTTACACATTAGACCGCCAGGAAGAGGATTAACGAGGAGATGAGGGAACTTAAAAGGTGAGAAAAAAGGAAACGAAAAGGAATAAAACAGGAAAAACTGGACTGTATACAGAACAGTAAAATAGATTGCTACTGCTGCTATTATGTATTCAATGACATGGTTGTTTACATTGGCTCTCTCTCTCTCTCTCTGTCTCTCTCTCTCTCTCTCTCACACACACACTCACACACATACACACACACACACACACACACACACACACACACGGCGTATTTTATAATGTCCTGCTCCACTTATTCTTTTCACAGCTGGATCTTTAGTATCAGAAGAGATACCGTTTTATAAAGAGCAGGATATAAAAATGAACTGTGCTTGATACACACCAATATAGGAATGTGTGTATTTATTTAGGGACACGAAAAAGCTATTATGATATAATATGATCCAGGTACGACATCCAGCATCAACCCATCACTGGCAAACAGATGACATATTTACCGTGTTGAGTGGCTCTTCACCACACTGACGTCAAGCGCGTGTGTGTGTGTGTGTATTGTGTGTGTGACAGAACAAAAAGAAAAGAAAATGACTGTTTGCCTCTACGTCCTTCTTGCACTCTCTGTCTGTACCTTTGATTCCTTTCTGTCTCTGCTTCGGGACACGTGTCAGTCTCAGAGTTTACGTGTATTGATTTATTTAGCATTCTGATTATTACTGATGTTGCGTTCACGATCATGATGTGGGTTTAATGTCTGCTTTGTGTTTGTCATTACACAGTCACTGTGGCGCCATGTGTCCTCCATTCAGCAGTTTGTATCTAAAGCCCTTGAGAAACCTAGCTTCAAATCTGAATTATTTCTCCATAATGTTAAATATTGTGTTACTAAGCAGCAATCAAGGTTAGAAATGAACTTTATTGCGAGTTTAGCGCTACCAATGAATGTGCTTCCTCGAGACTGTGTGGGTGTGGTTTGAACATTTTGAAATCTTTCATGTGAAATAACCAAAATTGTGCTAAATTTGGCAGACAAATGCGTGTTTTGTTTGTTTGTACACAAGATCGCATCACTCACAGTAAGATGCTGATTGCAAAAATGGTTTTCCAAATGCTTTCAGGATCCTTAATGAAAGAAATCAACTGATGTGTTTTAAATGTAACTGCAAGTTTTCATTTATGATTTTAAATTGTTTGAAAAACTCCCATATTTCTATTCCAGTATGGAAAGAATAAATAAAAATTAAGGCTGAATCAATAAGTCAATAAGGTGGCCTACCATTGTGTTAATTGATTAGTCATTTCTTTTAACGCAAAGATCGTTTTGATTTGTGTCTTTTTTGCTGAAAACATGCAATTTGAGGAATTCATCTTGGATTCTGGGAAATTGCCTTTTGTGTGACATTTTCACAGAGTAAACGATTAAATCAACATGTAATCGACAGAGTTGAAGCCCTAGTAAACTTACATACGGTTAAAAACAACCTTACAATTCGTTTTGATATTGTTTTTGCTGAAGATGACAATGAAACGTCTGACAACGAAAAGTAAACACACTAAACATACAGCACACCTCTGGCTTATTTGATGCATCTTCCCTCTATTTTTTTTTATCTCTCCTCCTCTCCTCTCCTCTCCTCTGTCACTGTGGGACCTCAACACAGGACAGAGGGTGAACAGAAATGGGTGAGACTGGAGCCAGACTCAGTACCAAGAGGAAGCAGGAAAAACTTGACAGGCAGGGAGATGGAGATAAATGCGGAACGATACACAGATTGGGAGGGAGAAGGAGGAACTGAGATGGAAACAAACATTAACTTTTAATGCTCTTTATTGGAGTGAGGGGAGGGAGGAGGGGCGAGTGAGGAGCAGACAGTGGAGAGAGAGTGAGGGAGGACACGGCAAAGTAGAGGAAGAGAAAGGGAGGGGAGAGCGAGAGAACGGGAGAAGAAGGGAGACAGTGAGAAAGGGAGGAGGGGGAGTCAGTGGTGGGAGGGAGGGAGGCAGAGAGGTGGTGTGTCGGGAAGAGGCAAGGATCATCTCACACTGCTGATAATATTCCCTGGGTCAAGTCATGGAACATGACGGTGAGCTTTCTTCTTATATATTGAGCTTCCTTCTGTGTCTTTCTCTGCGTCTGTGCGTCTGTTGCTCCTGTGTTAATGTAACAGAAGGCGTGTTGGACACACAGAGGGAGAGCTTTTCCACCACTTGCACATAGGTCTGGTTGTCACCTGATGTGAACACACAGGCTGTAAATCCTCAGCGTATAGTACCTGAGTTATGGACCAGCCTGCTGACAGTGTCTGTGTTTAATCTGAAGTTAACTTTGTAAGGACCACTCAGTTAAACTAATTAAAAAGGGGCACACATGAGTCGGTATTGGTGGCTTTGACTGTTTTGCGACGCGAGCTAATATGTAAGAGCGTCTGACCGTTATTGACGGAGATCATTTGATTGGCTCTGTCACTGTGTCTGTGAGAGATCCAGAGCTGGAGCGGCTGTTATCTAGAACTCCTTTGCCTCGTTTCATAATCTAAAATAAATATGCGGCATAGCGCAACGGCAACATCACACAGTCATGCATTATGTACAGGAACACTACTTTAAAGACACGAGCAACTACACTGTGTGCAATATTAATAAGATGCTAATGCTGCAAGTAGAACACTTAATAGCATTAAGGTTGGCTATATCTTCACTTAACCAGGCTTCTGGTGTGGCCAGCTTTTGGCTATGCTTATGAAGCAATGATGACCGTGTGCTTGACTTTAAAAGCAATTATTGGATTTGTAAGTCTGCCCACTGTTGCATTTTAGCATTATAGTTTCTTATATGACAAAGCCACATCTAATGGCAGTAACTTTTATTGTCAATATTTCTATAGAGGAAAGCCAATAATTCCAGGTGGGCTTAGCTGGTAGCCATCTTGGGTGTATTAGACTAAATGAGAATGATACGTCCATGCATCGGTTGGTGTCGCACTCAGCCAGAGGAGGCAGGCAGGCTATATCGGGCCCATGTTTTCTAACATAATTTAATTATTGTTTGCCTAGGTTGTCATAACATATCGCAGTGTTTAACAGGCGAAAAGCCCCTGCTGCCATGTGTTAATGAAGAAAACCAGGAATTTAGTTGTTTTTCTCTCTGTCGTTGTCCCAGGTAGGCTTTACATCAATAAACCTGCTTTAATCCGTGCTCCTTTGTGCGTTTGTCTGTGTTGACGGGGGGGGGGGGGGGGGGACTGACTGGGCGCATGTTATCTCTCTTGTGAATTTGTGAAACAGCATTTTGCAAGGCAAAGCAGCATCTGTGAGTGTGCACACTTGCATATGAATGTTGTGTCTGCAGTGACCACGACTGGTCAGTGATAATGCTCCTCTCTGTGTTTTCACTGCTCGCTGTTGATCCTGTTTTGTGCGAGTGCGCATTGAGTCAATGTAAGATGCGACTGACACATGGTCATTTGACTAAAGCAATGTACCATCGTACGTCTGCATTATAAGGAAACACTGGACGAATTTGAGTGCAGCTCGACGTATAGAAGCCTGTTTACGTAGGCTACTGTTTGTTGCACATCCGCCTCTGCACTCACGGCAACTGAAATCACCTTCTTAGAGAAAAAATAAGGTAACTTTTAACTTCAGTTATGCCGAAGAGACTAATGCCACGTCAGTTTTGTTTGCAACTGTCTCTGTCACATATGTTTGTTTCTCTCTTTCTCAAACACACTCTTTTGATGTGAGACTTGCCCTGGTAAAACATCTTCCAGCTTGGCAGATGGATCTTCTTGTTTGACAGGTACATCTATCTGTCCAACTCACAAGAGAAATATCCTCTTGTTCATGTAATGAGTCACTGAATGACTTGCAGGCCAGAAATATTCATCTTGGTCAATGAAAGGTATTGTTTTATCTTGGCTGTTACATCTGTTTACAGTAGTAAGACTGCCACATTAATTTGTGGCAATTGTCTCAGGAATCTTCACTTGTGTACGGTCGTACAGCTGCATGCGGCGCTGCCGTAGACCTCTTAAGCCACACACTGGTAACAGACCTCAGTGTGTCAGTAAAAGCTAGCTGGACATTGACCAAAACAACCATCGACCAGTGGCAGTCTACTTTAAAACAAACCATGGTGAGTCTCCATTAGAGTAATAACCTCCTGACTAACAGCCACAGGGCACAACTGAGCAAACATGACGGACGTGCTTAGGACAGCTGTTTTTGCAATTGACAATGGCTCTCCAGTAAATCCGTACAGATATGACCTTATATAGTTAGAGTATGAAGGTGTAGAAATAAATGCTGGCTGCTGTTTACGCTCCCCATTCGCTGTCCTCTTATGGCCTCAAATCACACACTTCTAAAACACAGGCATTGCTCCTGTTTCCTTTATGAAACCGTAATCTGATGTTGCCATTACATTTTCCTGCTGCTGCAGCCTTCATCCTGTGGTTATTAAGAAATACCTCTACAGTATCAATCTTTCCTCCATCTCTTTCTGTCTGTCTGTCTGTCTCTCTGTCTCTGTCTCTCTCTCTCTCTGTCTCTCTCTCTCTCTCGCTCTCTCGCTCTCTCGCTCTCTCTCTCTCGCTCTCTCTCTCTCTCTCTCGCTCTCTCTCTCTCTCGCTCTCTCTCGCTCTCTCTCTCTCTCTCTCTCTATCTCTCTCTCTCTCTCTCAAGCTCTCTGGCTGCCTGTCTGGCAGGATGTCAACTATTGATTTATACAGGCAACATTTTAGCAATGATGGCGGCTTATGGGTTGTGCCAAACAGAATACAACAAACAGGAGATCGGGTTTCATGTAAGCTGGCTGGCATATGTGAAGAGGAAGAGAAATGACAGTAACTACTGCTGTATTGTTGCAATAAAAGACTGTGCAGTTAATATCATCAAATACACTTTTAATAGGAATGTATGGGGATATGAAGGTGTGCAGAATGGACAAACTCATGTTTGTAAGGAGGAATCATTTAATTGAATATTGGCTGGTTTAAGATACTATATACAGGCTTCCATCACTATGTGGAGTTATGTGCAGGAATTAAACCTTCCAATATGAGCTTACAATTTTAAATTATTATCAGCAGCGAGAGCCACAGGCATTGCAATTTATTCCCGAAGCAACTTCATGCCCACGATAAATGTCAGTCAGTGATTTATACTGTATTTGTTGGCTACACTGCAAAAGCACCAAGAAAGTCAGCCCTACTGAGAACACAGGTTGTCCCTGAAAACTTCAAATACAAATCTAGTTTTTATCTATAACATTAAATATTCATGACTAAATAAACAATAGAGAGAGTCTAACACTGAAAATCTGCGTCGCCAGTCTTGCTTGGGTGAATCAAATTTGGTTGACTGTGACCAATCAACTGTGTCATCATTCTAATTCAAATGTTGCTAAATTCTGATTGGTGCACGGAAGTACATGACACCACATTTTTCCTACTGAAAATTGTGTGTTCGTGTAGGATTTTATTAAAGTGCATTTCCAGCCGCCTAAACTGAAATTCCATGTTTCCACCACATTTTCTACATCATTTTTGTCATGGATGTATGAAAGACAGCAGTTTTCCTTCGTTTGAGGTTTGACTGGAGCTCCTTTAACTGCGTTGTCTTGTCGCGGTGTACTGCAATGGTTTAATGACACCCAACTGGAGAGTTAGTGCCACCAACTGTTTGTCTTGATGTGCCCAACGCACAATATTCGCATAACAGTAATGGATGGAAAGGCATATTAATTTGCATTTTATTTTGCAGAGGTTCTGGAAATATGCTTTAAATTTGGGCTAAATTTGGATGGAAACTTTCTTATAGGAAGAAGTTGATTGTTTTCAGTAATTCATATAGTGACAGGGATCCCTCACACATACACTCTGAATACATAAAGCATGTTCAGTGCAGTTTAAAGGATCACAACAATGACATTTTCACAAATAAATTTTGCTGATCATACTTGTTTGAAAGACTATGATTTGGACAAAATAGCTTCACCGCCCTGTGATGAGATTTCACTGGTTGTGCACTGAGACCATTCACGAACAGTTCCTCTCAGATCAGCCTGGTTTGCTTGTATAACAGAGCCTGTTCCTTGCTGAGTCACACTAGACTGTTATGACAGTTTGGTGCAGACTGTTATGGTACAGGGAGGTCCGGTCCCCGACTCTTGAAAAGGTTATCTGCTCCATAATATGGAAACTCCACGGGTGTAATTTCACACATTTAAACCATTTTGGATTCCCGCGTGTAAGGCTAGTGTGCAACTGTATAAGACAGGAAGCTTGTAATGAGAGTGCTCCTTTCATAAATGGACAAAATCATTTTAGCAAATGAGCCCAAATGACACACATGCGCATACAGTAGATTCCCTGTCCTTTGGCTATGACAATATTTTGAGACTGTACCCTCGCAGAAACCGAGTTTAATAAATAAATCAAGGAGGGGAGAAAGGCTCGGAAAACTAGCACTTAAACAATTATTACCCCTTTGTTCCGCTGAGGCTACTACTTAATATTTGATGACTCCTTTCCTTTCTTCTGGCCCTTCTCCTCCTCTACCTTTCCTTTTTCTGTTCCGGTCAATGAAAAGGTCAGCCCCCCTCAGTTGATCTCTGTTATTAAATGTCAGGACAAACAGGACCCAGTTCCTGAAAAGTGTCACCTTGCCACATACAAATTCCCATACTCAAAGGCGTGTCCTTGACTTTGAGTATATCCTCATATACTGTATATCTCCATTTTGGAGATTGTATTCTTGCACAGGTAAAAGCATCAGATTGATCTAAGCTAAATCCAGAGGGAGCTTTTCCCTGCATTTGTTTGATCAGTAATTGACGCAGAGGAATAAAGAGTTTGAGGCAGCCAAAAGGGTCAATAGTGAGTTTGTGAACAGAAGTTCCCAAAGAAGAGATACATTCATGGTCAAACATGTTATCTTTGGGTTTGCTGTTGACAAGCTTTCTTGACCTCTCTGTCTGGCCATCGGGTCAATATCTTAAAGTGTATACAGTAAATACAGGGAATACTGAGTGCACGATACAATTCTATTGAACAGTGGAATTCTTGTTGAAAGTCGCATTCTACACTAGTGAAAAACAATCTCAAGATAACTTGGACAAAGCATTATTATATAGGAATTGAATACAGACAAGATGGGGAGTACTGCTGAGCCTGTGGAAACAATTGCATAATGTCTTCTGTTGCCCTGAAGGGAGAAAAATTTGAAATAATTACATTATCAGGGTTATTTGGGCTTGGAGTAGAGTAAAGGCTGGGGCCAAGTTATATTCAGCCAGGTAGTGTCCCGTTGCATTGCCATGGGTCAAGGGTCAGTGTGTCAATATGTGTAATAACCTAGTGGATCTGTGATCACATGGTGCATCTTTGCAGGAGAAAATTGTGTTTTGTGAGGCAGATGGAGCTGTGACCTGTAATGTGCAAGGAAAAGTTACATTGCTCCAACCCAACGGGAAATTTGTTTAAATAAAAGAAGCACTCGAGTTACATTACGGGAACTGTAGGATCCAGCAATTGAGACCCACTGCTTTGATTCCTTTGTAACTACTCGCCTGTGCTCTGTGTTGATATGTAAAGGGACTGAGCGTAGTGCTGGGTCAATATGCCTGGTGACCTGTTTAATTCAGGCCTTTTTCTGTGTCATCACAATGGCATTTTCCTCTGTCCATTAACACATGTGTAGCCTCCAACAAATTCACTCTGCATTGCAGATGCATCAAGTTAATGACATTACCTCCCTGTCAATGCTAACATAGTCACTTTCCTCTCTTAACTTCACTAAGTACTTCCATCCTCCTGTCCTGCCTGCTGCCTGCCTGCCTGTCCGTCCACCTCTTCACTTCCTTCCTGTCTCAATAATCCACTTCCAGCTTATTCACTAACGACAGTCGCGTAAGACTGTGGTTGTCCTGGTGGCTCCCAGGTGTAATTGTGTATATGGCTTGCATTATCGTATACTACAACTAAAACTGGGTTCTCAAACTGCTGTCAAATATACTGGTTCAAGCAAATTAAGCGCACTGATGTCAGTGTCAGATGTATGATCGTTGGGACGAGAAGATTTAAAACGGCCACACTCAAAGTGCACATGTAAAAGTTTTTTTGTTTTTTTTTAATGAGCCAATCACATTATATTGTTGACTGGCTGCAGATGAGTCAGGTGACTGAATTAAGAGGCTGTGCAAAAGAATTCTAACAACTTCAGTCTGCACACGCTGCTGCAGGAGCCAAGTTCGCTGCTTCGTGTTAGTCGCCCCATTTCTCCTGTTTTGTTTGGAGTTCGCGGCTGGCTTTATTTTTCCTATTGCGTCAATGCACAACAAGAATGTGCCTCTTTCGTGTTCTTACCATTTAATGATGTCAAAGGAGGGGTGTATAGCAGTGGTTTTACATTAAGAATGAACAAGAATGGCTTAATGACAAATCAGCTGTGGTCTCCTAGTTAACCCGAGGAGCAGTCGTTTGAGTTGAGCAGATAACACTAGGTGGCAGTCTTGGCCTTAATCATTTCAGATCAGATTTCAGATCAGATTTCCAGATCAGGCAAGTTTGATTTGACAATGGCATGCTGTGTGCATGTGTGTGCATGTGTGTGTGAGTGTGTGTGTGTGTGTGTGCTGACTGCTGTCTGACCGCTCAATTCTGTCAAGCTGAAATGTCTCCACTGGCACGTTGTTGTTGACTGTGATGACAGATAATGCTCTCTCACACACACTCACACACACACACACACACACAC
>JAVQJF010107877.1:0-19416 GCA_036023855.1 Gadopsis marmoratus
CTCACTCGCACACACACACGCACACACACACACACGCGTGCGCTTTCAAATACACACCCTGTCTCTTTCCTTTTCTTTCGCACAAACACACAGTCTGTCTCTGTCTGACTACTTTAAAAGCAGTAATTATAAATGACGTGGTTATCAGGGCATCCAGGTCTACTCCCCTCTCCCAACACACACACGCACGCGCACATGCACACACACACACACACACACACACACCTTTATTCCTGCACTATCTCCTCTTCCTTTCTCCCTTTTCTCCATCCACTCTTTTCTTTTCTCTCAGTATTGTGTCAGGAAAGGAAGCAGCTCTTTCTGGTATGTATGGCACAGAGTGAAGACTAGTGTGTAGTCTGAAATGGAACTAGGGGTCAGAGCTTCGCTCTATACATTTTCCTACAACTCAGAACCATGCTGAGAAATAACCTGAAACCAGTGGTCTACAATACTCGCTTCTCCTTTACCACAGAGAACCAGTTTGGTCATACCACAATTTCTTCCCCGTAGTTTCAGTGTTCCACTTTTACAGGTGGCAGGGTAAACATGGGCATGTGGGTCTGTAACACATCCGGACCATTCAATTATGTTAGCTAGTCTTATGCATCAGTTTGGAATACAGATTGTGCTCGAAGCTCAATCGAATGTCTGTTATGGATATGAGACTGCCTGCCGGCATATATCATCTTGTTAAGGAAGCCCAGTGTGGCAGGCATTATGAAGTCAGCTACGGCGAGTGGAGAGCTGAGATGTTTGCTCCTCATGAATGGGACAGATAGCTTCAGTGATGAGCTGACTTTGGTCAGCACAGGCTGCCCCGGGACCCCACAGGAAGTGCTGAGGACAGTCCAAGGAAGTCAACTTCCTGGCTGGACCTGCATCCCTTGTTGTATTCTTTATTATTCTAAAGCCTGTCAAGGAAGGAAGCGGGGTGCTAACACAGATCTGCCTTATCTCCTCAATCAAATGTTCTGTGGATTCAGAGCAAAGAAACAAGGCGTAGTCCGAATGCGGATTTCACAGAGTAACCCTGAAAAACATTATCTTAATTCTCTCCTCCAGGAGTCCTGGGAAAGGAAGATTGTATTGCTTCTGGTGTCAGCCTGGAACACTGAATCTTAAAAACTAAATTAGATGATAATTTCAATATTATGGAAACCCAAAACCTTTTGTTTGTATTAATAGGAAGCTTACCAATATCATTAGGCTGCAATGGGGAAATGCGGTTATATGAGGAAACATTGTGTAAGGCAGGTTTTGTAACAACGGAATAACAAAAAACACAGAGACATTATTTCTTCTACTTAATTTTTTTTTTAAATGTGTGTTGTATGTTTCATGTGTTTTCTTCCAGGAGGAGGAGAGTGGCCGCTTGGTGCGGACCTACCCCAAGATGACTGAGAGCCAAGTGGATGTGGGCACACAGACGGAGCCTGTGGTGGTGCTATCTCTGGCTCAGGCTGCCGTACTTGGCCTCATCTCCCAGAATGAAATCTTTGGGGCCACCATTGCTCCTAATGGATTTTACACAGGGGAGCCTAGAGAGTGTCCCCCTCCTCCACCGGAGGCAATGGAGTATGAATATGCTGACCAGCTAATAGGGGCCAACGGGGACTACCTGGCTGAGCCTGCTGGGGAGCCGGAGCCCCAGCCCCACTGCAGTGAGAGAAGACGGCCCGGGCCCCGTGGCAGAACAAAGAGGCCCAGGAGTGATGGAGAATTGGAGGGTCACCCACACAAAGTACCAAGTTCACAGGCTCAGGTTAAAGGTGAGCGGCTTGACTCTGATACCCCTCCTTCCTGCATTCACATGAACAGCAGGCATAGTGCAGGCAAGTCAGAGGAACCAGTCACCCAAAAATGTTCTCTGAAAGAGGAGCAGACCTGCAGAAACTGTCCCTCGTGTGTGAGAGATGAATCCAGGCCACAAAGAGAAAGACAGCCAGAGCAGAAACATGAAGAAAACACTGGTAAAGAAAGAGCGAGGAATGAAGAAGAGTTGGTGGTGGAGGAGGAAGAAGAAGAGGAGGAGGCACTAAACCTCAAGACCAGCGGAGAGACTGGCAGTCCTCTGGAGAACCGCTATTATGAGTCCAATGAGGTGGCGTATGAGTCTGCTGACATGGCCATGCCTGGGGAGTATGAGGAGAACAGCCAGGCCATGCTGTGGTCAGACCCAGAGGGCCTTGCCAGGCGAATGCAGATTGACCGGCTGGACATCAACGTACAGATTGATGAGTCTTACTGCGTAGATGTGGGAGAGGGTCTGAAACGCTGGAAGTGCCGCATGTGTGAAAAGTCATACACATCCAAATATAACCTTGTCACTCACATACTGGGCCATAATGGAATTAAGCCCCATGAATGTCTACACTGTGGAAAGCTCTTCAAGCAGCCGAGCCACCTCCAGACCCACCTGCTCACCCATCAGGGAACCAGACCTCACAAGTGCACCGTTTGTGAGAAGGCCTTCACACAGACCAGCCACCTGAAGAGGCACATGCTGCAGCATTCAGACGTCAAGCCCTACAGCTGTCGCTTCTGTGGCCGTGGCTTTGCCTACCCTAGCGAGCTGAGGACCCACGAGAACAAACACGAGAATGGTCAGTGCCATGTCTGCACCCAGTGTGGTCTCGAGTTCCCAACCTATGCGCACCTGAAGCGCCACCTGACCAGCCATCAGGGCCCGACCACATACCAGTGCACAGAGTGCCACAAGTCCTTTGCTTACCGCAGCCAGCTGCAGAACCACTTGATGAAGCACCAGAACGTGCGGCCCTACGTTTGCCCCGAGTGCGGCATGGAGTTTGTCCAGATCCACCACCTCCGACAACACGCCCTCACTCACAAGGTACTGGCAGTGCACACCCTCGCACTTAAGGTACTGAAACCAAACGATGTGCCTTTGTATACCAGTTTATGTGTTCAAAACAAAAGCCAGAGTAGGCAGGCCTTATGCAACTGCACAACATCACTAAACCTTTATTTAAAATAGAAAACTGTCATTATCAAGATATAAACATGTGAGGCATTTAGGGAGTAAGGGAAGTATTTTAGCTTCACTCCTCTGTATGAATCCACATAGAAAAGGGGGGGGGGGGGGGGTATATTGCACACTTGCATCACAGCCTTTTCTCCAAAACCAGTTGCTTTGTAAACACAGCCTTCAAAGGCCATGAGTTTTATTGTGTGGCTCAACCCCCCACTTGCATGTGTTTTGTGTTGTTCGCAGAGCTACTTCTCTTTGTGTCTGATGAATCACTCTGGTCTTTCTCTCCATTTCATTTATTCTATAGGGGGGAAAAAAATTATTTATTTTCATGGCGTTTGCTTTTGTTAAATATTAAAATAAAAAAGTTAGATAAATGTTCATACAAACAAACAAAAAGTTTTTTTTTCCATTGTCAGACTTTTTCCACTCCGTCTTTCAACACTTGGGGGGGCTAATGTAATCTACATGAGTTGGATCAAAAGCCGGAATGCAAATGCTCACACATGCACACACACAAGCTCCTTGTGTGTTTTCTCCCTGTGACTCATTATTTATTTTCCTCTAAACCATATATTTAGCCAAATTAATTAAAAGGCTCAAACACTTCTTGTTTTCCCAGGGGATGAAAGAATTCAAGTGTGACGTCTGTGCCAGAGAGTTCACCCTGTCTGCCAACCTGAAGAGACACATGTTGATCCATGCCAGTGTGAGGCCCTTCCAGTGCCACGTCTGCTTCAAGACCTTTGTCCAGAAGCAGACCCTTAAAACGCACATGATTGTCCACCTGCCGGTCAAACCTTTCAAATGCAAGGTGAGTGAAGCAAGTAGACCTCAAGACTGGATCCCACTGTGATTGAGCGGGGAGGGGTACTGACAATTGTCCTCTGGTCTCTCAGGTGTGCGGGAAGTCGTTCAACAGAATGTACAACCTCCTTGGCCACATGCACCTCCACGCCGGGAGCAAGCCCTTCAAGTGCCCTTACTGCACCAGCAAGTTCAACCTGAAGGGCAACCTCAGTCGACACATGAAGGTCAAACATGGCATCATGGACACCTCAATAGATGGACAAGGTGAAAAGCTCCGTCAGTTGTTCATTCTTAATTACACTCTTTGAAATGGATGAAACTCCTTGATGACATTTGAGTTTTTTGATCAGTTATGTGTGGCAAATTTCCTAGTGGGACTGCTCATATCTCATTATTGTCACTCAGTCTGTCCCTAATGCACTTTGACTCAGCATGTACTGTAATCTAATGGCCAAGTGTTTTGATGTTTCTCTGTCACTCCCTCCCTGTGCGTTTAGTAAATATAGCAGTGCCTGGATTAGACATGCCTGTCTCTATCAGTAGAGACCGATACTGAGGCAGAGGAGCATGGGCAATATACTGGCTGTCCTCAATGAGGCCATGTGTCTTTAGGAATTGCTCTGTATGTGTGTGTTATTGAGGACAGAGTGGGGTCATATTTGTGTCTTTGCTTCCTTCTTCAGAACCCCCTCCAGACACAGAAGGCCAGGAGGACTACGAAGAGGAGAGCTTTGAATTCAGCGAGCGAGAAAACCGGGCTAACAACAACAACACACCAGACATTGCTAAACTATCTCAAATGGAGTATTACAGCACCTATGGGAAGGGCGCAGGGCGCTTCAGTACCACATGAATTATTAAAATGAGCCCAAATTGAATATAAGTGTGAACTAATGAAAACAGGATTGTTTTTTTGCTGTTAAAGGCATGGTGCTTGGGTTGTTCTTCAAGGGTGTGAAGAAACCCAGCAAACTGCACATTCATATGCACTGGAATCACTCGTAAAGCCACAAAAATTGGAAATGTATACTTTTGACCTTATTACATATTTTTCATCTCTAAAACACAGCATATCTACTGAATAGATATATTATATTTGAGAAAAGTGGACTGTCTATAACAGGAGCATTTAGGTAAAACAGTCTATATAAATATGTATATGTTGTCAGTTGCTTAACTACAGGAACATCATCTGAGCCTAATTTGAAAATTATAAAAGCATACGGTGCTGCTCTACTGCACTTACACATCCAGACAATCCTGGCCTCTCTCTCAGTCTGCTGGGGTAAGCTAATGTGAAGGGTTCAAGAAGGGAACGCGTGTCACTGTTCATGTCATTTGCCAAAGCTGATCAGGTTGCAGGAGGTTAATGATTCACTTTGATTTATACTGTGATAAATTAAATTTGATGAGTTAAATGAGTTAAATTCCATTGGATTTACAATCCGTGTTTTATTGTATATTATTGTACAGAATGTATCAGTCCTCTTGTACTGTAATCAGTGCGCTGCACTGAGGACCACTGTCTACTTTTTAAGTTTCTGCATTAACAAGCATCACCCTGTATTGATCTCTAGTCTATGAATGTAATTGTTTCTGTGGAATGTTTTAAGACGCTAATGAAACAAAAATCTAAATACCCTTATGAATGGTAGGACCAAAGAATTGGATAAAATCTCGCAGCTACGAGCACTATAAGTCTCTTTTCCTTGCTGTTGTGTTGAGCTGGGACATTGGATTTCTTGGGGTCCAATTGCAGACCTCATGAAATTACATTCAGGTTCCCCTCCCACCCATCTGTAGATCTCTTCAAAAGATTACCACAGAACAGACTGTGGTACAGCTTCTCTTTCAACAAATCTCACCATCCCCTCTGCAGCATTTTTCAAAAGCAATGCAAACCCTGCATTCATATTGCAGTTTGGGTGTTTTTATGGATGAATCTCAACAAGAATTGTCTCAAAAAACTTGGACAGAAATATTAAGTGACCCAGTGTGTCTGCAAGAGCATGCCATCCATCATGCTGTACACTGGCCTCAAGTGATGAACGACAACCTCCCAACATGTGACAGGGCTGTGGACCTTGTAGAAAATGATTTGGGAAATGCTCAATATATTCAGTCTCCCAGTGCTTTGCTTTTCAAACTTGTAACATACAAACAAGGTGTCCATTTGCGATGTTGATATAGCGCATTTAAAATAAAAATGCTCAATTTTGTGAGTTTTTCAGCTTCTGTGTTCATTCCATCAATGTTTTAGTGATGATTAACCATACAGCACCATCATACAGTGGAAATAAATATAAATATTAATGAATAAAAAATACTCTAAAATATCTACCTTTGTTACATTAGATGCTCTGAATTTTAATTATGTGTTTTTCATTTACATGTAAAGATTTGAGAAATATATTTACAAATATATATATTTTTTAAAGCTTTGTCTTCAGATGATGGAAGCTTTATTCTGAAAAAGAAAACGGCCGGAAACGGTTATGTTGCATCTCTCTCTCATGCAGTGAAAACACCGATCGGAAGGTCCGTCACCATAACATCACCGTCACCTGGATGGTAGTTAAAGTTCTAAAAATAAACCCACACTTTTGTAAATATAAGTAGCGGTATAAAAGCCATATTAACGAAATAAGAATACTGCATACATGTAACAAGTCGGTAAAAATGTTCAGATTAAACGTTAAACTTGATTGCGAAAGGTTCCTAACGGACCTCCACACTCCAGTTCGGTAAAGTAACAATAAACAGCGGTTTTATATTTTTATTGATTTAATATCTTTTCATTATACATCCATGTTATGTTTGTCTTCAAAGTAAACGGGACAAACATGCGTTTTGCTTTAATAAAGGTCTTCAGTCAATAAAATGAAACAGATTATCGTTGGTTCCGTAATGGACTAAAAATAAAGCACCGCAGTAAACTATGGCATTGTAGGGGAAACATGTGCCTGATAAATCTAGGATGAGATGGGGAGAGTGATTTGGGAATAACTGAGCTGTACAGAGATGGAGATACATCTAATCTGAATACAAGGTACAAACTAATTCAGTTTAACATGACCTTTACACCTCTCCATCTAAACTACACACATATAACTCAAATCTCTCACCCCTCCGCTTTGGATGTTTGCATTCCTCCTGCTCTCCTTGGCAAAATATATGCAATAAATATCAGGAAATATACTTCCTAGTGGACCCTGAAAGCTGCCCTCTGGATAAATTCATGAATTCAGACCTTAGTCATAACCACACTGTTAAACTTACAGAAATGTATTAGTTATTGCCAAAAATGTGTAAAACAAAGATGAAAATAAGACACTTTACCAGTTGGGAATGTAGAAATCAATAATTACATGCAACTACAAAAATGACATATTGGTTAGAGAAAAAAAGTAAAACCATTTACAAGGTAACTATTATAGTTATACCATGCTAAGGAAATATATTTATACTATATCTTTTGCTATTTGCACTATCACCTTTGCTGCTGTAACACCATAATTTCCCCACTGAGGGACTAAAAAAGGATAATTTTATGGATTATATGACAAGACAGCCCTCTGAATCTGATTGACTGTGGCTCTGTGTATTTCTAGTTTTACTATGTAATTGTTTTCCCTATGAACAATCGAATCCAATATCTCTCAACTGTTGTTCTATTTAAATGTTTTCACTTTGTCTTGTCTTATTTTGTATGTAAGTAAGCTTATTAATATAGTACTTTTCAACAGCAGAGTGTAATAAAGTGCTGTATTATAAAATCAATGCAACATACATAAAATACAAAAGGGGAAGATGTTCAGCTTAAATGGCTTTCTGTATTCGACATTAGCATGGAGATAATGTGGACAGAAAATGTACAATGTTGTGTACCAACACTGTAAAATAATAAATGTATCTACCTTGAAAACAAATGGCAACACTTTTAAAACAATGACAAAAAAAAAAAAACAGAGTGGGTCAAACAAGTGATTTATTGGCGAATATGTTTGACAACGGCTTCAGTCCTGCCCGAGGCATTACACAGTATTGAATACAGTACTTCACATTACAAATATAAAACCTTGCAAATAATGGGACCAATAGGGATGCACCAGGTGGAAGGACAGCTGTCAAACCATTTAATAATCTAATAGACGGTACTTTTTATATATACTTCAGACAAAACGCAAGTGGATTTATTGATCTTTAAGTTAAAAATGAGGTACAAAAACAGACGAGTGACATTGCCATCTCCAGGCTAAGTGGCTAACTATATTTTTTCAAGTCCTTCACTTGCTGAGAGCTTTATCCAGATTTGTCTTGATGGCGTCAAGGAAGTCTGTAGTATTGACATAGTGCTCGTTCAGCTTGACACTGCAAAGACGAGAGATCAGAAAATTCAATGTCATACTTTAGGATACCATAAAACACAACAGTACAACAATACAATCAATACACATGATCATTTTTATCATTATGGTTTAACATAAATTATTGGCAGTTAATAGCATCATTATCAATATTATCATAATATGTGAATGGGACAGCAAATACCTCAGGCAAGGGTTTAACTAAATGTTTCAATAAATCTTTCACCTGTACCTGGATCTAGATGGACAATCGTGTAATACGTATGTAGTTTGTTCTTTATCATTCATGTGCATTTATTCTTTAGACATTAGCAAAAATGAACTAGTTAATGACTCGTTTAAGATCTCCTGGATGCACATTTTGATCTGGACCAAGATTAATCAATGTCTACTTGGACCACGGCTTGACTTTCCACCAAACTGAAATCGTTAAGTTTAAGTTTTAAGATATGTTAAGTTTGCTAACAAGCAAGAATAAAAAGACTACTTTGAGAGGTGAAAAACTCAAATCTTACACCCTATGGGATATATAAAACCATACTGGCTTAAACTCCTGGCAGCTAAAACAAGACGAGGACATGTTTGAGACAAAGATTTGAGTTCCCAACCTGTATTACATGCTGGCAGATCAGAAACAGGGTAAATAACACCCTGCCTTGCCTCAGAATTTCAGACTGGTGGTGGTTTAATTAAAGGGAATATTTTCATTCAAGTTTAAAAAAAAAAGAAAATCTGCCAGTGAAAGCAACAAACATTAATTTTATATGCCATTACAGGCTTAATGTCCCAAAACATAAAGATGCTTCATGCACTGAATGGATACATACTTCAAATTAGGCTGGCAACTAATGGGTTTTTGTATGATTGATTAATCTGTAGATTATTTTCTCAAACTGTTTGGTTGATAAAATCAGAATATTGGGACTTAATGGCCAAGTGAACTCTTCAAATTTCTTGTTTTGTCTGACACTCAAATTAAAATGATCGAGAACGGAGAAAAGCAGCAAATGTTCACAATTCAGAAGCTGGAACTATGGTATGGTAAAAAAAATTAAAATAAAAAACATTCATTGCCATTCATCAACAATGATTATTTGATAATTACAGTAGTTGTAGATTGTTTTTCTGTCAATCAATGTCCCACATATACAGCGAGCTTTCCATTCCTTAATTGTATTGGTCTTAGGGCCGTCGCCAGCACCTTGTTGAATCACTGAACAACTTTGCTCTACTACTAGTGGCAAAAACAGGGTATGTTTTATACAATGGTCGAGTGGTCAGCGCTACATCAACATCTACACTGTAAAATGTTAAGTATGAACACGGAAATTAACTTACTTGGACAGGCCGTGGATGCAGCCTGCGAGGTCCTTGGTCATCGTACCACTCTCGACAGTCTCGACACACACCCTCTCCAGAGTCTGGGAGAACCTGCAGGTGAGCAAAGACGTTTAGAAAAGGCATGTTTCCTCCTCGGATCAGTACGTTTCCTACAAATCTAAACGTCTCTTACTTTATGAGGTCGGGGTTGCCATCGAGTTTGCCACGGTGTTCCAGGCCTCTGGTCCAGGCAAAAATACTGGCAATTGGGTTGGTGCTGGTTGGCCTTCCCTGAAAGTAGAGTTGAGGATAACGTTAGCATTTTTAAATACTACACAGTACTACAATGTTTTCTTGGTTTTAATTCTCATGAATGTAAAGAATAATTTATTTACTAGCTTGGGCAACAAAGCATACTCTTCATTCTCAATTTCCACCACACGATGGCAGTATAACTCCACAGTTAGCAAGGCCATCATTTTGCTTTACATATTTTCATTTCCCAGTTGAAATGCTTTCCAATACAGAGCCATAACATTGATAAAGATGGTGACTAACCTTCTGGTGCTCGCGATAGTGCCTGGTCACGGTGCCGTGGGCAGCCTCAGCCTCAATAGTCTTGCCGTCAGGGCACACAAGAACTGATGTCATCAATCCCAGGGAGCCAAAGCCTAAAACAGGAAACACAAAATCCACAAATTCTTCTTTAATGTAACCCACATCTGCTCAAAACCTGGCAAGCATCTCAAATGTGTTGAGGTTTCAGCATCACTTAACATAGAAGCAGCAGTCGTGCTGCTTTCCAAATATCTCACCCTGTGCAAGGATATCGGACTGAACATCTCCGTCGTAGTTCTTGCAAGCCCACACAAAGGCTCCAGAAGACTTCAGCACTTGGGCGACCATATCATCAATAAGCCTGTGCTCATACCAGATCTTCAGTTTGTCAAACTCGGGCTTATAGTGCCTGTAGGAAACGCACACACACGCACACACACACTATAATAAACTAAAGCTTTTTAACTTTAACTTGCTCTACAAGAGGTAAGTAAAAAAAAGTCACTAGATTTTTCTTTAATATTGTACCAAATCCTAATTACTGTTACCATTTTGTATATAATAAAGAAAAACACATTTTAGTATTTTTACTGTGTTCCGTTTTTACCAATGACAGACACGCAATAGTTTTTGTTAAAACTACCAATGTGCATAAAAAGACAAGACACTCACTTCTGAAAGATATCCTCAAAGATGTCTTTAAACCTGCCATCATAGGCTTTAAGAATGGTGTTCTTTGTGCTCATGTACAGTGGCCACTTCTTGCCAATAGCATACTGGAAGCAGCTGTGTGCGAAGCCGGTGATAGACTGTTGGGAGGAAAACACAAGAGTTCACAACTGCTGTAGCCTTTTATCAGTAGTACAGAGGTTAATAACTTCCCCCTTCACAAGTCGAAAATAATCTACTGTGACCGCTGATCTTGTTAAATCAAACAGACCTGTGCTGATCAAGGCAAACAGAACAGTGGGTTGAAAAGAGGTTAGTCTACTGTGTCAACACTCAGGGTTTCTTAAAACATGAAGAAAAAAAAAAAATAAAGTTTTGTATTGAAGAGGGAAATCTTGCGTTTTGAAGTGAGAAAGTAATTAATTGTTTGTCAACAAATTCCATTAAAAGACTAAACCCAGACTAAAGACTAAACTCTGCGTAGCCAACGCCTGATATAGCTTATTCCTCTCTGTCACTGGACCTCTATTGCTGTCCAAAAACTATTGAAAAACACATCCACGAGCCACAGTTACACTTCGTGACATGTTCCTTCATTATGATGAACATGAAGTGCAGTTTATTTTGAGTCCCGCTGCCATAAATATTCACCATCACATTAAATCTGCAGCGGAAAATATCCTCCTACAAATACACCACTCACGACTGTTTGATTAACATTTGCTAAAAACTAGTGCCCAGCTGTTTCAGGGGACATTATTATAGCATAAGTATTTAGTCCGGACCCGTTTTTAAAGATTTTACACTCGACACAGACACAGTGGGGTAATCGAAAAGTATTGAGATGGGGATTAACATTGTTGGTGTTTGTTGTTTTATGGGATTTGTTGACAGTAAGCCAGCCGTATCCTTTAAGTAGAAGTATACACTCACCTCATCGGTGTTGTACATGCCCATTCCACAGCCACCAGCAGGAAAGTCATAGACCTCCCACTCCTTGCCTGCACTACCATCAGCAGGTGAGAAGACCATCTTGAATTTGCCGGGCTGGTCCACAACAAAGTCTGTTGCTCTGTACTGAATGAGAAACAAATTCACTTTAACAAATCTGATAGCAGTTTTGAAACTGTTAGTTTGGGCTCAAGAGGTTGACGAAACAGTACTGTAAATTGCCATATTTCCTTCGGACTCACCTGATCGCCAAAGGCGTGTCTGCCAATGGTGATGGGCTGCGTCCAGCCTGGAACAAGCCTGGGAATGTTCTTGCAGGTGATTGGCTCACGGAAGACTGTGCCGCCCAGGATGTTCCTGATGGTTCCGTTGGGACTCTTCCACATCTTCTTCAGGCTAAACTCTGAATGTGAAAAAATAAAGAAATGTAAGAAGCGCACAACATAAATCGGTTCATCTTCACGTATGCTGCCAAATGTTTTTGATCACCCTACATGTTAGCACTGCTGATACCCATTGTATATTCTGCAGTTTGCACACAGAAGGGCATTTGTCTAAAACATCTGTTCATTAATGTTTGTAGTAAGTCATTTATTTGGCGTTCTCTCCTCCTGATGGCCTTTTAAGCCTACAGTTAGTATGTACACAATGCTAGAATATCATAATATCAACAATTAAGTTTATTTATATAGCACTTACCAAAATCAGCGATAAAGGGCATTCTGGCAGCGAGGCAGTGGGTGCAAGTGTAAACTGCTCTGTAATTAGAAATGTACAGCATGTATAATACGCATACCTTCCACTCTGGCTTCGTCAGGTGTGATGGTGGCACACTTAACCGCCACATGGTACTTCTTAGTAGCCAGGGCAGAGTCGATGGTGACCTGGTCATCAGTCTGGTCACGGTACGGCAGACCGAGGTCATAATACTTCAGCTCAACATCAACATTCGTCAGGATGAGCTAAAGGACCACAAAAACAAGGATTAGCATCTACTAACTACGCTGTTCTGGTGAAGATCCTTCAATGCAATCCAATTAACACAAGGCATTAAACTGTGAATCTGCAAATACAACTCATCAGCTGTCAGAAAGCATTCAGAGGTTCTATCGCATGCTTTTCCACATTTTCAAATGCAACATCTGGCAATCAGCCAGTGACTGAATGAAACATCACACCAGTGTTGGTGCATTTACCCCGTGACGCCATTTAATCACCTTCTCTTTGATGAACTCCCAGATGATCCTGGTCATCTCGTCTCCGTCCATCTCCACCACCGGTTGGGCCACTTTGATGCGTTTGTCGGCATCTGTCAACAATAAAGGTTTAAGTAAAGCCAACTTTTTATTCACGACAAAATGCTTTTTTATTTGAAGGCTGCTGAGCAACAATCAAACAGAGGAAACTGCAGTGACTGGGGGGAATCCTGTTTTGAGGTTATGTCCCGAGGACAGCGTTTTCCATTTCCTTTATAATCGCCAGATAATATCTGTGCCTAAGACAACTAACAACTATTGTCATTATTGATTAATTTGCCTATATAATCATTTAAAATCAATTAATCGTTCAGTCTATGAAATGAAATGCAGTGAATTCTTTTTTTTTAAATCACAATTTCAAGTATCTTTTCCAACAAACAGTCTATAATAACCTCAATGATGTTCAGTTTACAGTCAAAAACAATAAATAAAAGCAGCCAATTTCACTTTAAAAGCTGGATCCAGAGAATATTTTGCTGGAAATAAATGACTGAATTGATAAATTCATTACCATAATTGTTGCTCATTTTTGATTGATTGACTTAACTAATTGTTTAAGTTCCACTGTCATTACTCGCCATGTTAATATAACAATCTTAACCATTTCACATGGTGCTAACATGGTTAGCCACTGAAAGTCTTTTATATTCAGTGTTCTTACAAAAATGTATTTTAACATATTGAATGCATTTCTTTCACATAAAATTTGCAAAGCCAATTTTTAAAGTATCTTTGAACTTGAAGCATTTATATTTGTTTTCTTGCTAGTAGAGGTCCTCCCTGCATTTTGTTGGTATATCCTAGGCTTCTTGACGCATTACTGCTCTAAACAGTTGATCCGTGGAAGCCTAATTCTAGCGGCAGGACTGGATTGCGTTGCCAAGTATGTGCATGTGATACAAACAAATTGGGACCCGGTTACAAAAACACTTCTCCATAGAGGCACTTGTTGCCAGAAACTCCACTGGGTAGCTTTAAGCTGTAGCTGCAACCCCAATTATAGCTCACATTTGGCCCATCAGAAAACACCAGTACAATATCTACAGTTACAGATGTTTTTTGGTTTTATTCTTGATAGCCACTCCAGTTTTACTCTACAAACCAAGTTGATAATTACAAGAAAGCTTCATAAAAGTTAATAGCTTTTAAACACGTCTAAACTTTAATAACTCAAAGTGTGCTTTATTTTCATGCCAACAATGACTTTTGAGAGAGATCGCAATTTCTTTGCTTTCCAGTTGGGTCAACGTAGATTAGCATCTCTAATCATTTCTGCTCTCCTTCTGCTCAGTGTGTGAGAGTCCTGCCAGCAGAACCATTTCAGTGAATAGAAAAGTACAGGGGAGGTGCATAGGATCAAGTGACTCACATTTCCCAGCCAACTTTATTCTCCCCCACTGCTACCAAAGCCGTCCCAGAATAATGCAAGTAATCATAAGGAGTCTGGTGGAATCATTACACAACCAACGTCTCCTGATGTATGTTAAATTAACTTCAAAAAGCCATTTGGGCCTGTGAAGACATTGACCTAGTTGGGATTATGAAGCCTTGGTAACACCTGTCAAAACAGCCTCTGCCCTGCCGACTACAGACACACGGAGACTGGCGCATTGAAAATAACCTCACAACAAATACAGTGTCGTGGAAAACTGCCTATACTCTTAAAGTTGAACAAAACCCATTAAACTCTTACAGGTCATTGACAAAGATGTATTGTACAAATAAAATGTACAAATAAAAGAATATAGCTTTTATAGCAGGGTTCAACATTAACCCGGGCCACAAAAAGTTACTTACCAGGTTATGTACCTATACTGCAAGCCAAAGCAATGTTCCACAAACATCCCGATTCCTTCACATGTTTAGTTCAACATTCTGTCATACTATTTGTGAGGGAGTGAGACTGAGAGAATATATGTGCCATACGTTTACAAAGAACTTGAGTTGTCAATTTAAATGCATTATAAATATATGTTCAGTTATATTCTGTTAATATTTTTTCATTTATTGGAGTCACAGTTAAGGAAAGTGGTGTTAAGTTGCATTAAATGGCCCTTTCTGGATTGTTTTAACATACAGTAGCTCTATACTTTGGCCACCATATTTTGGGGCTTGCTGGCCCATGGGGACTAGTGTTTAAAAATATTAGCGTCTATCCCTGTATAGTATTGTGGAGACAAAGGAACTCTTTTCCATTGGTGAGCATTACATAGTTCGATAGATTTAGACCTATAGGAACTTTCGAGAACATTCCAGGACCCTTGACGTACATCTGGAGAAGCAGAAAAACAAGGACCACTGATTTTAGTATCTGTCACTAGCACTGTGAAAAACAATCTATCTAATTAAATATTTTTTGCAGGTAAACTAGTTATTGTTTTTGATTTGGCATGAGTGGCATTATATAATCCTTAACCCACTGAGCAGCGAGCACTTGTGGACCTCGTTTAGGGAAGTTGTAATTTTGGCATCGTACATCATGTGTGAAAGGAAACTCTGAGAATCATTTTGTCAGCTTAATTCAGAGTTTGCCCACCATGGTGACTGAAGTTACTCCACAACAGGAAGTGGACGGAACCACTGTCCCTGTCCCCAGTGTTGACAAAAACTTGGTTGATTAATTAATTAGTCCAACGACAACAGAAAAAACAGAAAGAAATACTTGATCATCTCATTTTTAGCCAATGATTCCGTAGTTATCCATTTTAAGAATGTGCTTCCGTTTTGTGTTGTACCATTTGCAATATGAAACCAAATGATAAATCTAAAAAGTGACACATTAATCAAGGAACATAATCGTTAGCTGGCCCTAGTCATTATCAACTGAAGGTGGAAAACAACCAATTAAATAGTTCAGAAATAGACTACAAATCAGCTTTTCCAAACCACCATCAGTCATATTGTATATGCCATTCATGACATAAATTGGCAGTAGATTTATTAAGTTATGTGTTATGATCAGGAAAAATTAAGCACCTCATGAGGAGAAAAGGTGTATGGATATTTGTTAATTTGTCATTCTCCATCTGCTATTGGAACAGTACTATCGTCTCTGCCGCAGGGCATCATGGGTAGGTCATTAACAGCTACTGTTTGGCTTCACCTCTGACTCGTCCAGCATAAATGTGCTTAAACAGGACTCTACAATCGCAGTGCAGGGGGAGGGGAGTGCAGGAGTTACGTAACGTCAGAGTGTATCAACAAACTGGACGCTGAAGGGCGAGCTCAGTGATGTGGGCCTGGCTGCCGCATCATTTGTACATGCAAATGGGATAGGTTGGCACAATTTTCTTTTCCCACCGATAGCCTGAGACAAAGCCAGTCAGTAATGAACAACCACACAAGAATGTGGAATTACACTGGAGATAACACTTCCGTGCATAGCTTAGTATGGGATTGTTGATAAGAGTGGTCTCCATTTAAACACAAGCAAATAGAAAGTTACCTTTTTGCAAATAGAAAGTTACTTTCAGTCACAACATAATGGATACCATTTGAAATGTTTTGACGCACGTACCAAAATGATACTTTATACCTTACTTTGAATATTACATTCACATAATGAAATGCCTCAATATAGGAATGTTGTCTTAGCTGTAAAATTATTTGTCTAAACGCAGTGTAAATATCCTGATCGAAATTGTCATTTAAAAACAACAAGGCCTTGCATTCAGTGCCAACTTAGCGGGTCTTAAATACCCCATCTGTATCACAACATATTTACATATATTATGAGAACCAAATTGTGAGGTTGGATACTGAGATCTTCACTACGTGCTCAATATAACTTGTGCAATAGGACAAGCAGGCAAAGACGGTCTGGAACGATGTGTGCCTCGACAAGATGACCGGAATAACCTCAGTCTATGTTTCCACTGTGGTTAACGTTCGACACCAGGTGGCAAGCCTTACAGCTCCTCACTTTTAACCAATACCAAGAAAAGCCATTGATCGGATAAACAAAATGCCTCAGACCGAGCTGCAGGGACGACTGCAGACATCTGTGTGAAGGTCAGTTAATAAACTGTTAAACCAAACATGCAATGCTGCAGCAAACGCAAAGGCTGCAAAGTTTACAAACCAAAGTTGGAGATTAACGGGAGCATTACGCCGTCTCATTGTAAAATACACAGCCAAGCAGAAACAGCATGTTGGCCAATTTTATGAGCACCATGAATAGGACTTTCATTCACCACTGACAGCTGGGCACACCGACATGTTGAGTCAATCACAATCAAGATGAAAAAACAAAAAAAACAAGTGCCCTTCAGCTGACCCACTGCTTTGCAGGCTGGTGGTGCCTGGGTTGCATGGAGACGTGTAGCTACAACACCAGAGCTGTTCAGATTCCTGCTGTATAACATCTGAGATGCCTGCAGAGCCCACGTGATGAAGCTGGATCCCTGCTCCAAATCACAGACCACACCAAAAAGGGAAAAAAAGAAGAAGAAGAAAAAAGGCACAGGCACTGAGAATAACTGCAAGAAGCCACGCGGGGTTTTTAACTGTCACAATGCTAAAGTCAGAAGTGGTGAAATAACATGAGCAGCCCGCAGCTGCGGGATGAACGTAATCCGGATGGAAGGCATTATGCGGGACAGACAGACAGACAGCGGCAGCCATTACTCTCCACAGCGGAGCCTCGTCTGCGGCGGCTGACCTTGCGAAAACTTTTCCAAGTCAGAGGCCGCACTAACGTGATGGCTGGAGAGCATCCGGCAACTGATTTAACTTGATTTTGAGCGACAGACTAGGATTGTGTTTTAGCCCCGGTAGCGAGCAATGACATTTCCGCACAGACAGCTTGGAGAGGAAAAAAGGAAAAGGGGGGGGGGGATTCATTGTAGTCATCGGCTGCCAATTACTGCAGCGCAATGTTCACCTTTAACTGTTTCTTCTTACGAAGTTAGACAGATCGTAAACTTTACCGGTCACATTTGCTTTCTTGATAGATGTTTTCATTCATTTATATGACCGGATATCTCCGCATCGCCATCAGCGGCTCCGCTCAAAGTTTGGATGGATGCGGAGGACAAAGACGGTCGCTCCGCTCCCTCGGCCCCTCGTCTCTCTCGACATTTACAGCCTCGCGATTGTGGGCATGAAACGGCCACTCAGACACTCGGAGGAGTTCGGAACATCGCTGCAGCCTGAGCTCACAAAACCGCAATTAGCAGCATCGCCCGGCTGGCTAGCAACACGCGCGCCTTGGCTAGCATCGCGTTAGCTGCGTAGCACGGAGCCGCCGGCTTCTGGCGGCCGCCTCTGTCGCCGCCTGGCTGGGCGGACATTAAACGCACACATTTAAAATTCGTCATCTTCAAACAACACAGCTCGGCGAAGCAGCGGCCAGCCTTCGACACAATGATGCTAACTCTCGCCACTCACAGTTTCTTTGAGGCAAAGTCTGGCAATTTGCAGCCGGCGCGAGCACCGCGGGGTTCCTTGAGAAAGCCGCGGCAGACCTCGAGAGAGAGCGGAGGACTTTCAGATATCCAGCCATGGCTCACCCGCGGCCCAAGTCACTTTGCGGTGGACACTCGACGAAACAAAGAGCAAAAGAGGGGCAATGCGCTGCGAGGCTCTCGGCAATATAGAGAGCAGAAGTAGCAGCACCGCCCTTCTTCGCCCCCCCGGCGGGATACGCCGGGCGCCACGTCAGAGTCACACACGCGGGAGGAGGGACTGACACAACATAGCGGTTCGGCTCCGCAGCTTCTCCCCCCGCCTGGATAAGTCCAGGGCAGGGTCACCTCTGAGCGGCTCACGCCTGGATGATCCCAAGCGAAGGTTGCCGTCTGCCATTACGGCTGTTTATACATGAGATAAGCCCAATATGCCCGCACACGGGAGACATGTGGCACGTTGGTTGTATCAATACGTTTGCGGACATTTGTTTTATGATTCTACACAGAAGCTGTAGGGCTACTTACTTACTGCAGTGATTTAGTATCTCGCCTGCAGAAAGTTGCAGGACTCACAAAACAATAAAGACGATCTTGACATTGATGTATTTTATATGGCTCAAGCCCCTGCCCTTTTAAATGAACACCCTAAAAATCCCCTTACAAAGCTTGCCAACACATTTCCCATGTGGCTTGTTGAAAGTCTGATGCACTCAGTTAAGGGTTTGCAGGAATATTATGATTCTTTTTTTTTATTACCGAAATTAATTTAGATTGCCCATAATATGTACGTTGTGTACTCGAATATGATATGGTCCTTTATGGACAAAAGCACAAGTTAGTGTTTTTCTGAAATAATTATATCAGTTGTTATTGTAGTATGAATTCATGTTCATTCATTCATTCATTCATTCATTATCATTCATTATTCATTATCCATACTGCTTATCCCGAAGGGTCGCAGGAGGGGGGGCTGGAGCCAATCCCAGCTAACATTGGGCAAGAGGCAGGGAAACACCCTGGACTGGTCGCCAGTCAATCGCAGGGCAGACAAACAGACATTTAGGGGCACATTCACACCACAT